>JAHPZR010001508.1:100000-107102 GCA_019787425.1 Platygyra sinensis
CTGGTCTGGTTGTCAGGTCCTGTACGGAGGCGTGCCATAAAGGAAAAGAAATCTGGCTTCAAATGAGTTATCACGCAGTTTGATTTTCACTGAGTGATAAGAACATAACCTACAACGGAGTACTGTATATTTGAGAAGTGTTTTGAACAAAGCTACTTTTCATCGCAAGATTCCTGCCGTGCCGTATTTTTGTCTGTTTTTATCCTTGAAATAAAGCAAGCTTTAATGACGGGGGGGAGGGGGCACCTAATCCAGAATAAGCTTCCTGGGAATACATTTTTTTTTTTTATTATTTAATAGTTTTTATTGATTTTCGATATTAGATATCTAAATTACAAATTACAATTGTTACAACTTCACAGACAATAACAGCAACGAGTACTCAGAAGGAAACTAAATAACTAAATAAATAAATGATAAATAAAGAGATATAAGTGAAAAACAACAACAAAAAAAGGAAATAAAAAACAAACAAATGCGATGCTACGAAAAGAAAAACACCAACTATAAACATTAAACTAAACAAACACATACTTCTTTAAGAGGCCGTAGAACAAAATATGTAAATTACGACCTTTGAGACTTGGGACTAAGTAAGGAAACGGAATTTGAATAAATTCTTCTTTGCTCCCGAAAAATAACCATAGCCTTAACGGATTGCAAAATTTACCTCAAAGAAAATGCAGACCGATACTAGGATACGTTACACATCAAAATAAATAAGTTTTTCTTTAAATATGAACAAAAATCTGTCTTTCATCAGAACTCAGTGTGAGACTCAGGGTAATGTTAAAGTATTATACGTCAAATCCTAAACAAATATATATATTGACCGTCAATGATTTACAACGGAACGAACACTCCATCAATATAGAGTTTATCCGGCTCGCGCCAGCTAAAATATCCAGTCTTGCCTTCTTCCCTGGCCTTCTTCAGCTTGGGCCACTGCGCCTTTCTTCTGTCCCTAATTTCCTTTGGTAAATCCACGAGCACCTTGAAATCTAGCGAGCGGCTCATTTCTTTCGCTCTTTTAAAGATATATTCTCTATCTTGGAAACGTAGAAAACGGGCTATGATAGGTCTTGTCTGGTTTGACTTCTTACCTACCCTATGAATTCTTTGGAACTCAATTTTCCTCACCTCCTCAATGTTAAGCTTCTTCTCCAGGAGTTGATAAATCACTTCTTTCGTATCTTCCTCGTCTGCCATCGATTCTGGAACTCCAAGAAAGCGAAGATTCTCACGCCGGTTATATAACTCTTGGTACATAATTTGGTCTTCCAAGCCCTTAATTCTCTCCAAGTGAACTCTTTCTTTGCTTCTTAACTCCTGCACTTCGCTGTTAAGATAGGATACTCCTTTATCCATCGCATAGATGTCATCTCTAAGCTTCTTGGCGTCCCCTTGTACTTTATCGACCACATTCTCAAGCTTATTAACCGTAGTCTTCAGGTTGTTTACTGTCTCTATCACTGTTTCAAGTTTAGACTCTAAACTTTCTAGCTTACATAGAATGAGCTTCAGTTGCTTTGTAACATCTTCCATGTTTCTCGACTCTACGAGCACTTGGGCTTCTTGGTTCTCGTCAGCGATGGCGTCGCCTTGAAAGGCGTCAACCAAATTTTGTTCGTTACAGATTCTCTTTCCTTCAGGTGAATTCGTTTCGCTGTCTGAGTTACTGGTTCTTGTCTTCCTTTTCGGCCAGTTAAAGAGGTCTCCCATGTACAGAAAATCTTGCAATAAAGTCAAAATTTCGGGAGCGAGAAGAAACACGTCCTCACATGTTGAAAGCTCGACCCAATCTCCTGGGAATACATGTGCTGAATGTTCTTCACCAGTAATAGAGCAATTGTAGTGTTTTTGGCAAAACACGAAGACTAAAGACCTCTTTGC
The DNA here is from genome assembly GCA_019787425.1 of Platygyra sinensis. Taxonomy (NCBI): domain Eukaryota; kingdom Metazoa; phylum Cnidaria; class Anthozoa; order Scleractinia; family Merulinidae; genus Platygyra; species Platygyra sinensis. The sequence continues at coordinate 101,894 of JAHPZR010001508.1, forward strand.
TTGGACATGCTTTGCTTGTGAGACATTTCAAGTAGCTTTTCACAAGGCGAGGTTGGATACTGAAAAAGTGCATTGGGATTTCCGGAACATATCGACATGCATGTATCGTATTTTATTGGGAGATAAACGCTCGATCTCCGGTGACCATTTATCGTAATTGCTGAGCGAGTATTTCAAACCCAGTGTCAAATACCAAGCCCTCAAATGCGTTTTGTCCTTTGTCCTGTTTTGATCAAATCTCAAAATTATTTCGTACATAAGTTCTCTCTTCTGAGAGATTTTTCGAGTGGAACTTTTTTATCATTACAAAACAAGTAGACCCAACCCCACATCTCCAACTTGCCCGGCAAATTTTTAGAGTTTCGAGATAGCTGATGCACTTTTCCCTTTCATAAATGGTCGTTGCGTAAATTTTTTTAACTATCAATGATTTTTTCCTACCAAATTAATTAACAAATAAAGAAGCCTAAGCTGTGTATTACACTGTGATAAAACACGACAGGCATTTGAGAACACGAGGGAAAGGTAGAAAGCACGAGCCACAGGCGAGTATTTTCTACATTTTTCGAGTGTTCTCAAATGACTGGAGTGTTTTATCACAGTGTAATACACAACACGCTTTTTTAATGTTTTATATTCTGATAAAACATGGTTTTTTGACCAATCTGAGCGCGCGCAGCGTCCTATCTATATTTTAAGGACGTTCGCGCCAATTGTTTCTGCGCATCCTTAAGGCGGCGAAATACGAGATACAAAAACCCTCAACTTGTCGCGCAACATTGTTTCGTTGCAAGTTTTCGTCGATGTTTTCCGTTTTTCACCTTGCGTGATCAACTTGACCGGCAACAAAAACATTTGTTGCGGGTTGAAGAAATGCGGCGCGCTGATTGGTTGATTTGCTAGGGCACGAGCAGATTTGTTGCGCGACAAGTTGTGAGTTTGATGAAAAACGAGCAACAAGGCCAAAACTTGTTGCTCAAAGTAGACCCGCGCTCTACTTTTCGCAACAACTTCTTTCAACCCGCAACAAATGTTTTTGTTGCGCGACAAGTTGATCGACAAAAACTTGCAACGAAACAATGTTGCGCGAGGGTTTTTGTATCTCGTATTTCGCCGCCTTTACTGCGCACGCAATTTCACATGCCACGTCATGCATGAGCGCGCGCGCTAAGTCATAAAATAAACAAATGATAGGGCAGATGGCCATTGCTAGAGCTTTACCTGGATTTAACGATCTTAGACGTACGGTGACCCCAATTTTTTTTTCGATGGATCATTTTCTCTACTGATTTTCTACGTTTAGGGAAAAAATGAAAAAAAATCTATCGACTAGAAGTTTGAATATTTGGCAAAATGCACCATCGAATTCCGGTCTTATTAGCTCTTCGTGCACCTTTGCGGCGGTTTCAAATGGCTCTTGAAGGGTTTAATTTTGTGAAAACGTTAGTAAAATTTTGAATTATTTACGCAACAGACCCACTTCTACAAAATATGACTAAGATCGTTTGCCTCTGTTGACTCACCTTCGACATTTTTAACTATAAACCCCGGTGGACCGTGCTCAATTATATGGGGCAATTTTTCGAAATCAGGATGGTTTACCACACGCTTTATCTCTGAAACGAAGACGGTGACCCGCAATTTTTTTTGCATTTCTGGCACAAGTAACTCATCATCTGCCAGCAGTAAAAATTTAAAAAAATTCCATCGACTGGAAAATTTTCGCGCGAACGTCCTTAAAGGAAAAGAGAGAAGCTGTAAGTCACTACGCAGTATCGAATCCAGAATCTCTCGCATGTTAACATCCCTCTCTTACCACTACACCACTAGCTTGATCCGCCAAATCCCCGCAAAATTTAATTTGAAAATGTGACTTTCCTATACATGGTATATATGGTATTTCCATAACCAACAAATGAAAGCTAACCAGTGTGAAGTGAACAATCAACATAGGATGAGTGCGTATTAGTCTTCCCAGGCCTAAAACTTGCGAAGGTTACCAATTATGGGAAATCAGCTTCAGTGACTGAAGAAGGATATCTAAGAGAAAAAGATTTGAATTTGAGATAACCGTGCTGGAGCTAGCGAGTTTGTATTGTATTTTTTTGGCAAGGTCATTATCAAACTAAGAAGTGTATGTGTGTGCGTGTGTGTAGTCTGGGCCAGTGTAATTAGTCTAAGCTTAGACTTGGAATGCTTGGCTCGTGTCAATGAGGAATAGGAAAACTTATAACTTATGATGCGGAATTCGACTTTGAGATTAATCCTAGATTATCCTTGGAGCTAATGGACGACACCTGTAGACACATGCCAGCGGTGTTCATTTGAGAAATCCGGCGGTATTTATCAGTACTCGGAGAGTTTATGAGCAGAAATTCAGAGAGAAAATTTGTGGCTGTTACGGACTCCATAAAACAGCAAGAAGTGTGTATTTGAACAATTTGAGTAATATTAAAGCGCTATGACAACTTTGCATGACGTAGCAGTCAAAGTTTTAGTTTTTGTTCACGTTAGGTTTTGGAATCGAGTCGAACTGACTGAAAAAATGTGCCTTAACTTCAATTTTTTGACTAAGTAATTAGTACAGCTGCTCAGTGAAAGCTGTTGCTCTTTGTGAACGATAATCTTGCTCAGTCTTCGTGTTCAGCAAAGGGAGTTGTCAAAGGAGATTGAAGTAAGCTCGTCCCCGGGGTCTCTACTTCCGTTCCTGGAGAGATCCTGGGAACGAGGTCAGTGTTGAGGACCCGACATGAGTCTCATTTTGTGTTATTGTGGTTTATTTTTAATTGATTCCTTCTTTGCTTTCAGCAAATGCAACTGTTGAGCAGATTTCCACAGCTGCAGTTCCAAACATATCCACACCTTCAGTTCAACACTCTTCCATCCCAACAGTGCAGAAGATTTCTGCGCCTGTCTCAGCGCCATCCGAGCCACTGGCCGCGGCCAAACCGACCATGTTCACATCACACAAGAACAAGCTTCAGGAATATTGCCAGAAGTCCCGGCTGGACATGCCTGTTTACTCCAGTAATCGGGAAAATGGCGTCTTCACCTGCACGGTGAAAGTAGCGGGGTCGGCATACACAAGCAGCGGCTGCAATACCAAGAAAGGTTCTGAACAAACGGCAGCCAATGTGGCGCTGAAAGCTTTGGGAATCGTTTAACGCGTTTACTGGATTCGTACATGGTTTTTAGTTCGTTTTATCAAGGTTTGGACTCGGCAAGGCACAAGGTATGAAGAGTAATGTACACCTTGTTCGAGAATTTAATCCATGCAATAGTGGATGAGTGACATGAGGTATGCCCCGGGGTGCCATATTGGACATTGAACATGGTCGCTTTGTTCTGTCAGATGTCAACTGCCAAATTGAATCGAATCTTAATGGCTTATTTTTGTAGGATTGCATTTTTGCGTTTGCAAGTCATTTAGATTCTTTTTCTCGTTTCAGTGGGAGAAATATTCTCCTCTAGGGCAGGGTACTGTGCTTTAGCTCTTGGAGGAGCTGACTGACTAAGGGCGCGTTCGTTTGGGATATTCCGGAAAATATTCCGGCTATTCTGCATGGAAATCCAGGTATTCCGGAATGAGAATAACTCCCAAACAAACGCTTACTCGCATTATTCCAATTATTGTTATTCCGAAACGAACGCACCCTTATGTTGATATAACAGAACAATCTTCAAAAGTCAGGCTTCTTCTGAATCTGATTTTTAGTCTGTATTATGCTAGTTTTAATCCACTAGTTTGATTGCGTTCACATGTGTACCTGTTGTATGTGATAACTGGCGGTAACGGAGGCATTCTATTTCGTGGTGCAGTTATTTTTTATCGTTTTAAATCAGCGTTTCATTTGTGGTTTTTCATGTGATGTGAACTGTAAATGTGCACAGTTGACTGAAAAGTTAACAATGATAGTGACTCTTGGAAGGAATCGGGAGGCTTAACGGCGAAGCTAAGAGTCTCGAACCGCAATCTTTAAACATTCGTTTACTTCCCTTTCTTTAGTGGTAACTGTGTTCATCCAAAGTTTAAGTCAACTTTGAAAACAAAAACGCGGTGTACGAAGTACAAACGTCCATAAACGACTAATCATATTTGGCCAATCATAGCCACACAAATCATGCAGTGAACCAATCAGAATCCGAACTGGTGCATGCAAGCGGTGCCCAGTGCGAGAAAACATGCAACCCGATCAAGCGCGGGAAAACGGTTTACGTTGCTGCTTCTGATTTGTTGAAAACAAATTTAGTGAATTCTGATTGGTTATGGCATGTTACGTAGTTAGTCAGTGGTGAGTCGAACTTTAAACTTTTTCGTATTTTGAAAACCGCTACAAATCCGAATGATACGTCCAACATTGGTCGGCTGACTCTTATGTAGGGTTCGTGTCAATATTGTTAGGTACAATTTTACTCGGGTTCGGTCGGATTCCTAGGTATCTTTACAGGCTTCTCTTGAAAAGTTGTAAATTAGAGGTAAAATTTGCCCTACCTTATAAAGTATGTCAGGTGCATCGTTTTCTAGCAGAAAAGTCGTCGATAGTTGGACAACGTTTTAGTCGAAAGCTGTATGTAGTGGACTTGTTTGGAATAAATTCCTTATAGATTGAACACAACTGGGTTTCCTTTGTAGCAATTTAAAACCTGAGGACGTAAGAGTCACGTGCGTGGGGTTCTCGTGCGTGGATATCTCCCGCGTGGATGTCTCGTGCGTCATGATCTCTATTTATTTTATTTCTTTACTTGCTTAGGCCGACCTGACTTGTAACTGAAACAGTTGGACGATATGGCTCACTACAAACCTCCTTTTAGTTTCTTAATGACCTTACGCTGGGTTTAGATTCAAATCCTCCCCAGATTGTTTAAGACAAGTAGCTCTTGACATTGAGTTGCACCGCGTTCACAATGGAAACGACGTAAATTTTGGAACAAAGAAAGGCGCTTCTTTACAATCACAACAACAATTTGTGAACCATGCGAATTCAGAAATTAGGGTTCATGGTTTTGTAATTATCGGGAAGAAAGTAAACGCGATTTTCTTGATGACGAAAGAAACCCTGGTAATACCCACGCTTGTGTTTAACGTATTTCGTTGTTTACTAAAGCTGTACATGAATAACGCGGTCTGCCTCTGTTCTTTTGTTTTTAAATCGAAGATTCTGGTTTGAGAGAAGCTTGTTATCACACGCGCTAATAACCGGTTTGCATG
>JAHPZR010001509.1:0-23254 GCA_019787425.1 Platygyra sinensis
AACGAACCGCTTGATTGTAGTTTCAACCAGTGGCTTTGGGTATTTCAAGTCATGAAAAACCCTTCTAAAGCGGTCACATTCCTCCGAGAAGAATAACCAGCTAGAAGATAATCGATAAGCGCGATCCACCATGGTGTAAACTAGGCTGCGCTTGTACTCAATGTCAAGGTGACTCTGAAAATGCAGAAGGAGACCGGTGTTGGTTCTTTTGATGTACACCTTGCTCTCAATCTTTGGTGCGCGGTTAAACTTGAGGGAAGGATGTGCAGAGTGAGTTCAGGGTATCTAGAAGCTGGCCAGCGGTCATCCTATCAGGAATTACGGTCAGGGTGTCATCGACGTACCTCCGGTAATACCGCGCAAGTTGACCGTGTTGTTCGAGGTTTTTCTCAATTGAGCACATGAACACATTAGCCAGCAACGGGTCAAGGGGAGAGCCCATAGCGACTCCATCCGTCTGTTCGTATAAAGCACCGTCAAACTTGAAAACTGTTTTTTTGTAGCTGCTCGGAGGTGGTCGATTAAGTCCGGTTTAGAGAGTTTTAAGCTGTGTGTCTCGTTGAACCAATCTTGGACAAAGTCTTTTTCAGCTAAGATCTGTATTGTTTCCTCCAAGGGTACATATGTAAATAATGAGGTGACGTCATAGGAAACCAAAATTTCGCCGCTCTTGATCTTGAGCCCTCGTACTTCATCAGCAAAGCGGAATGTGTCTATCATTGCACGACTAGGGTTTCGGCAACTTGTTGTTAAGCCATTTCATTTCGCTAGGGAATAATTGTAGGTGTTAGTAGCAGAGAGTGTTGACCGCACGCCAACTGTTCTTTATGTGTCTTCGGCAAGCCATACAAGTGTGCGAGTCTGGACCCTTTCGGGCGGAGAGCGTCGACAATGGATTTGGTAGAATCTTTCGAACGATAGTTTCCAACTACTTTTCCTCCTGAAGGAGGGGGTGGTAATACTTAGGAGGTCGTCCTCTGGTTACTGGTCTCTCCAAGTCGACGAGGCGGAATTTGCTGGTATCGTTTATTGACGCCATTGATTGCCTCGTTAAAGAAATGTTATATATTCGCATGCGTAAACCAACATTGAACGTGCAAACGAATTGCATCCGTTCCAAGGTCTTTGTTTCGTCCGTTTATTGTAATTTATGCCTATCTTGTACTTGTATCCTTTTTTGCATGGTATTTAACTAGTCTCTTGATAATGGAGTCATGAGGACCCCGAAACGTCGAGCAGCAATAAATCTTTCCTGGTTTTTATATGCCTTTGCTTCAGCAAATCTCTACTGATCAAATTCTCGGTATCGGACTGAAACTAGCTTGGAGGCTCAAAAGAGATTAACGTCATATTCTCATTATAGGACTGGAACTAGCTTGCAATGGAGGCTCATGCCGGGGAATATCATTAAAGAGTTATCAATGATGTCATTTGCATTTCAAAGGACTTCTCATAGAGCTAGTTCCACTTGTATACCAAGGATACAAAAATGGTCTATTGTATTTGAATTTCCCCAAATGTCCAACATAATTGCTTTTTCCGATTCAACTTTATCTTAAATGAAGGTGAAGATGGAGAATGTCTCAGTAAGACAGCACACAGATCTGCCCCAGGGGGTAGTGGGGCAGGAGGAAGTGTCGTCATCATTACCAAAATATTGCATGGAAATCCACATGGCAGAATATTTGTTCAAGGTGGTGCTCCTGTAACATGTGCCTCTGGTGCTGGAGGGGGTAAGTCAGCTGTTATATATTCAATACATTTCACTCATTTCAATTCTTCTGTCAACGATGACTTCAGGGCGAGGAAGACAACGTTATGGACGATGATAACGCTGACGATGTCCATGATGATGACGATGACGATGATACCGGCGAAGATGATGCCGACATTTAAGACGCCGATGACGACAATAACAACAAAGATCAAAATATACGACGACGAAAACGATGACGACTTGAAATGGGGGCGACAGCACCCTGAGTACAGCGAGCGTTCCAGCTAAACATTTTTTCACTAGAAACTAAGGAGCGGCAATTAAACTTACTAATGGAAGATGAGATTTTACAGCCATGATCTCGGCCTCCAATAGAAAACAAACATTCTCTTAGGAGCTCGGCAAGTAGTTGTAAAAATGTTTCTTTTTTGCCATGCATGTGCATATATGTACACTGGCGGTAGGAATGGCAAGTTTGATACAAAAATGTATTCGATATAATGTGACTGTCTCAAAGACCAAATCTGAAGAAGAAAACATTGCGTCATTAACGTGTTCTTGTCACTTTTGTCTCCAAGGAGGGGGAGGTGGCGTTGGTCGCTGGGTGGTAAAGACAGAAGACTCGCTATTGAAGTCTGGATAGCAGCTGACAAGTTACAGCAAATCTACACTGTAGAAATGGACTAGTTGCAAATAAATGTAATAGTAGTTTAAACGGCCATTCTAAATGGTCAAAACAGTACGTTAACAAAAGGAAATAGTTGCATTGCCATTTTAATAATAGGTCGGTTAAACCATTTACATAACTGGTGGTACTGTAGCTTGATGATTCTGTTAATTGCGAATGGCTAAGACCTTTGGTCATGAGCTACAAGTTATTTGACGTTTCCCTACTTTTTGGAATCACCGCGTTTTTCACTCTGTTTGTAAGTTATCTTGACTGTTAGTAAGTAAGCAGAATTTATCTTATAAGGCAGAAGATATTTTATAAATGAATGGTGTGAACGTGTGCTTCACCGGAGAACACTTCAAATATCAGCAGATTATGCAAACGATCGATGGAGTCTCGGTTCCACGCAGACGTCCTGCAGGCTAGTCGCGGGATATTCCCTGCCTCATGTCGGAAGATTGACAACCCCTGAAGGCTTTCCATAATCCTATACAAGCGTTAATGAACTAGTAATTTCTAGTTTAATACGCCTGACGTCCTGTTTCTGTTTGTGGCGACCTCGTCGGAAACGTTTCGGGACAGTAAAGTCATTTTCAGTTAATCCGCGAGGTATATACACCTGAAACTTCTTGTATGTAGCCGGACAACTTCTGTTCAGATTCACGAATATGTGAATAAAACAGCTCTGTAATCAAGAGGTTTGAGATTTTGCTATGACTTTCTGGGTGTGAAACCTTTTGGGGACCTTCAAGAAATGGACCCCCGGGTCATGTTGTAAGTTCCAATGCAAATATACTGAAGAGAAAGATATTAAACATGGTGATGAATCAAATATTTAACAATTAGACTACGAGCCCGAGATACTCAACGAGGCGAGCCGAGTTGACTATCGCTCGTAGAAAACGAGGGCGAGTAGTCTAATTGTTTTAGTATAAATTTACCTTAGTCTGATTGCATAAAAAAGAAAAAAAATGTCAAGTAACGCTTAGGAAAGAACTGTTTTATTATGTTACATCGGGTTCAAACGTGATGGGCTATGTACGCTGATGCGTAACTGTTTTCTATCAGCTGATAGAAAACGGTAATATATATAGCCAATCAAATTCACGGATCCACAATAGACTACGGTAAATTTATACTAAGTCACTTTATTTTTTTCTCGAGCATCTGAGCGGGCCAGAATCCTAAATCCTCGAATCTGATTGACTAATCACGCGCTCGCGACCGGTCCAGCTTTTTACGATACGGCCTGCACGGATTATTTTCCCGCTAAACGCTGGTAATCGTCAATCTTTTGCCTTTTTTACACTTCCACGATAAGACGACGCAAATATATTTCATTTCACTTTTAAATGGCAAGGAAAGTCACTGTAAGTAAATTCATTTGAGTGTTTTGAAGTTGTGAGAGTTTGCTTGGTTGTTTGTAGCTTGGTTCTTTCTTTCTCTTGTATCTGAGTTACTCGCTCGCTCCAAAGATTTATTTTTTACCAATCGTTAGTAGACGGCGCGCAAACCGATTCAATGACAAAGTTGCTTAACAAACCCATTTGGAATCTGCAAAACCAATTTATGCGAGCAAGAATAATAAACATGTTATTTGCTGGACCTGCCAGCCGGCAAATAACTTATATGTATTCACATGTATTATGAAGGAGCTTTGCCCGGATTCTCATATTATCATATTCTGTGTGAAAAATACGAATTTGAAACACTTGCTACGTACAATCACGTTCCAGAAATTGTACAAAGCCTTTTTCTCTCTCACAAAAACGATGTTTTCATCTCTTCGAGAACAAGGGCCAATTTTTTCCCACAGGCATAAAACTTTCAGCCAATACTTTCATTAAAACAATTCAGTTTTGTTTTATAACTTATTTACAAAAACGACGTTATATATTTTTCATAGCGTGTACGCTCGAGGTGACCATTGGGCAAACTAAATCTAATAGCTCACTGCATTAATCTTCTGTCGTAGGAATTTGTCTCATACGACCGTCCATTTTTAATTGGCTTAGTGCTAGTTCGAAGTCCTTATTAAGAGCAAGTCTTCGGCCGAGGTTTTAATAAAAGGAAGGAAATTGGCGTCAACCTTTATGACGTCCAATTTTCCTAACTATATTTTCCAGTCTTTTTAACCCTCAATGTCCTGAATTTTTCTCGTAAAAATAATATGTTATAAGCACGACTTTTCTTGGCATCAGAAGCTCAAAACTCAGATGAATTTATCTTAACAATGTAACTACGGCAATGACTAATGACTCGGTAAATTTCAATTTTACATTACTCTTATTCAACCTGCGATGAAGCCGCAATAGGGCACAAGATCTGTTCCGAGTGCATTGAGACATAATTTCGTGCTTAAAAATTTATATTTTGTATCACTTTCTTGAGACCCTTCACCTCTGGAAACATTGAGGTCGAGGGGAAACAAAACTCACTGTTTCCCGCAGGGCAGTCATTATAATAAGTATTTTGTCATGACTGACTGACTTATCCTCAATAAACTTACACATTGAATGTCTCGTGTTAGCAAAATGGCGCACGAATGTAAATGTGTACTTACCGCGGGAAAACGTCACTTGATATTTCTTAGGGTCTTGCAAATGTCAGGATTGTAAATGTGTTCGTTTATAAGCACTTAATAACAAGCCCCAAGGAAAACAGTGAGTTTTGTTTCCCCGAGACCCTTCGCCTCTGGAAACATTGAGGTAGAGGGGAAACAAAAGTTTTGTGAAAACTCGCTGTTTCCCGTGGGGGCAGTCATTACAATAAGTGTTTCGTCATAACTCCCAACTCAAAACTAGAAAAAACTTCTAAGCCGAATCGTTTGCTTTTCGCCGGCTCGCTCATAAATCTGCCGCGGTTTCAAGCAGCACGACCTGATCACATGCGAGTCGAAAGTTCATGTTGTTGTTTCGCTAGGGAGTTAGTGAGTTTTGTTCGCCCTTAGGAGTAACTGAGTTATGACCCTAGGCACGTGATAAGTATTCCTCCAATCGGAAAATGTATTCGAGTTGGGAGGTGCAACAGTCGCATTTAGTGCCACGCTTCTAAAAATAATAGTTTTGACCATTGGGAACAGCGCTCAATAACGTCGACGTCGTCAAGGTCAAATTCATGATTGTTTCGTATGAAATGTTGGGCTAATAAAGAGTTATTATCTCCAGTGAAAATTGCTCTCTTGTGTTCTCTAGTCCTTGATCGTGGGGCTCATGATGTTTGACCGATATCAGGCCTTTGCAATTGTCATAGTCTTAACAATTGATTTTGTAGGTCACTCCTGTTGATAGGTCTTTATTAAGTTTGTCTTAAAGTTGTTTTTCAACTTTTCTGGCAATAATCCGAAATTTGAAACACTTACATACTTACCGCTTTCCAGAAACTGTAGAAAGTCATTTTCTCTCGAAAAAAAACTATGTTTTCATCTCTTCGAAAACAAAAGCTTCCTTATTACCCACAGGCATTACATTTTCAGCTGACACTTTCATTCAATTTTAATATTGTAGTGTTCGTGTTATCATTGTTATATATTTTCCATATCAAGACGTCAATTTTTAATTGGCTTGGTGTTAAATTTCTTATTAAAAACAATTTTTAGGTCAAAATTTATATAAAAGTAAGGAACCTTACGTCACTCCATGATGTCCGTTTAATTTTTCTAACTATATTCTTAAGAGTGACTTTCTATAAATAATACGGATAGGTGTGCAAAATGCAAAAATCGAATTCCCTCAAACTTTTTCACAAGAAAGCCCTCTGGAAACTATTTAAGAAAATACAACTTTCAGTTCGTTTGGATTTATATTTTTCAAGAAAAGCCATTTGTTAATTTTCACCTTCGGAGAAGCCCTCGAACCACTGAAAAATGTGCTTCGTATTTGCGACTCGTGTCAGAAAACTATAACAAGTATCAAAATTATTTCGATATCACACAATTCAATGACCCTTCTTTTACATAATACCGTTGTTAAAATTCGAAAAGACTCAAACCTGAATTTTTAAAAAAAATTCAAATTTACCCTCCCAAACACCATCATCAGAAAGCTCGATTTTGGCAAATTTCAACGGCAAAATTCCCTACCTGGTACATGGATTCCGCTGTAAAGATGGTATTCTATAGAAAGAGTAAGGTTTCCTCTATCGTTCTGTGAAATAAAATTTTGGGGCAACTCAAACTGCGAATTTAGACGACCGAAAATATTTACGGTTCTTGCTTAAAGTTTATGACCTTTGAACTTACAGTTGTCTTAATAAATACAAGAGATAACCTAAACAACAGTTGGAATTTTAGTATGAATGCGACCCTTTCCCCCATTTAAATGATTTATAGTTATTTTTTATCTTCTGTGGGTAATTGTATCGAAAGTAATATTTTTTTCACGCTTCTGACTTGTTTATGAGTACATGCGTATTTGATTACTGAAGCGGAAATTTGTGAATATTAAATTTGTCTCATCTGTTAAGTTCTATTTCGTGTGCTGCAAGGCGTTAAGTGTTCTCATTAAACAAAATGGTATCGCCAAGTAGAAGGTCTTCCTCTCAGATTTTAAAACAACATATAACTTTTGACTTACCATCCACAGCATGGCTTGATTTACTCAGCAGCGTTACACCGGGTGTGATAGTGGTGAGATGGCGTGACGATAATTGACAAATCAGAGTCGCTTTTTCGCGGATCGAATACAACAAAAACATGTATAAATAATATCTTTCTTTGAGACTACTTGATAAAGACTCTTGTGAAATAAGTCTAAAATTTTTGAAACTTTCATTGCTGTGAGATAAAAAACCTGAATCTACAATTTTTATGCTGCGGTCGTGTGATCCTCGAGTGACAATAACAACTAAAAAATGGCCACCTGCAGTTATTCTCAACTAGTTAGTGGTACGTGCAGTCCGAGTATTACAAATCCTGCACATGTTCAATGTGTTTTTATTCAAAAATGTGACAAAGACATCTGAGGTCATTTGAAGGCTATTGGTGTGTGCGATTCTTCTCTGAACGAAGCATGGCTACTGTTGACTAGAGCAGGTCAAAAATATTGAAAATATTGCGGAAGATTATCGAGAAAATACTGAATGCTACTATAATGCATCAATCAATTCCAGCAGTGCCCATCTCCCCCCGGGCAACCGTGGGGCATTTGCTCTCGTTGTCAGTCTCGGGGGTGGGGCATTAGCAAATTTTATCGCGGCCTGGGGATTGGGCATTAGCATACCCTGAGGCGACACCCGGGCATTTGACGCATGTGTTTTCATAAGATGGATGAGTTTATCAGGAAGGTCGAGGCCTTTGTCAAAGACTGGCTTGTCAGTCAGGGACTAGAAAAACCTGTCGATGTTTTTAAAGGTATGTTTTCTGAATGTTAGATATTTGTTCATTACTTGTAAGCATATAAATATAATCGACAAGGTGAACTATATATTGTTTATCACAAAACAATCACTGACATGAGCACTGCGTCAACGACTATTTCGCATTTCGTATTCAAAACTAGCCTAACAATTTTTATATTCATGAAAGTGGAATTAAAATACTGAAGGTTTGCGAATTCAAATGATACGATCTTTAACACAGATCTTGCGAGCTTAAAATGCGATGCATCATCATTTAAAAGGTCTTGATTTTTTTTTAAGGCCCGTATACACAGGCGATTTTTGTCGCGCTAAAGTTGCAACTTCAAAATCGCAGTGTAAACCAGGTGCGATTTTCAGTGCGATTTGTCGCCGCGATATCGCAGGGGTTTCGAGCATGTTTAAAACTTGTTGCAACTTGAGCGCGACAAAAAATTGCCTCGAGTTGCCGCGACAAAAATCGCCTGTGTAAACGGTCCTTTACAGCGACATGCATGGTCAAAAACAAAAATATAAAAAAAAGTTATAAAAATGTTGTTAAAAACAAAATACAGAGAAATAAATATAACTGATCAGAATAAAATGGCACGTACTGTTGTCCTTGAAGTCTTTAATACCATTACATTAAAATACTGAACAGCTGACCGTTTTATTCACTGGTTAATAAAAAACTGCAGTGTTGGAAGTCTTGGAAGGCGACGATCCCGGGTGCGGGGCATTTGCCCTCTTTCTTCGTCCCCACCCCGGGGCATTTAGACTACTTATGTGTCCCCACCCCGGGGAATTTGCCCATTTAAAAAAAAAAATGCTAATGCCCGGGGGTTAGCCCGGGCGGGGGGGGGGGGGATGGGCACTGCTGGAATTGACTGATGCATAACAAATAATCACCATGAGGCCCAAGAAGGCGTGATTTCATGATATGCGAAATCAAAATCTAATGACACTCTTTCAATGTAGCTGACTGTGCCAAGGGGTGAGTCTCTTGAGTAAAATTGCGGCCCGGCTTTTTACAAGTTTCCAGATGATTCCATTGTTACCACAGGGAGAAGTGGGACTATGGTACTAGAAATAAAAGATGGGGCGGGTGGGGGGGGGAGGGGATATTTGTCGGCTTGCCTCACTACAAGAGATAAGTCAAGCGAAACTTTAAGATAGTAACATATAAATGAATGACATAATAATAATAATAATAATAATAATAATAATAATAATAATGATAATGATAATGATAATGATAATAATAATAATAATGACATAATAATAATAATTTGTAGACTCCGCTTGTTATTATGACAATCCGCGAATCTGATGACTTATCGCATTGTTGTCCTCTTGCTAGTTAAATAAGGTATAAAGGCAGTTATTAGCATTGAATCCCATTCAATGCCAACAACACGGATGGCTCATCTGCTTTCTTTTGTCCGGTGCAGAAACATTCTTACTTATCATTTAAATTGCATAATTAAGAAAGCGGAGTCCTATAATACTGTGTGACATTTTCTGTGATACCTTTCTCAATGTTATCCAAGGGCTTGCAACCCGGGGTTACGTTGCTGCCGCATGGTTTTTCGAAACCCGCACCGTTACCCTTACCACGATAAACTAGTGTGCGAGGCCAGTGCTCTGCCTTTTGTTAAAGTTGGTCACATCAGTGTCACACAACAACTGAGGTTCTTCCACAAGGGTGGGCTCTTAGGTGCAAGGGTGGGCTCTTAGGTGCATTGTGAACACTTTGATAATAACGTGGGAAACATAAAAGGACGACGGAAACCTCCCTACTTGTCCTTACTTGGAGGGTTTCTCGAGTCATGCGATTGTCACCATAGTCCCTGCCTATGACTGGCTGCAGGAGCCTGCTGGCCGCCATTACTGTTTTGACTTATTGACCCAAGATACCATTTATTTATAAATTTGAGAAGTTCTAAAGATATTATCTTACGACAGTTTTAGCCTTCCCTAAGAACTCGTCAGAAGCCTCGTTTTTAAGTTTTCGTTTGTCTGAGATGGTCAAAAAGTGACCGTGATAACCTTGTATCAAGCTTATACCATTTTGCTTTAAGACAGTTGACCTGATCGTTAAAGCCCCGGGCAAACGATCGCAACATTGTTGGGTGCAACATGTTGCGTGCGTTTGGCCCCCCTGTTGCGATGTGTTGCGACATGCTGAGTGTTGTTGGCTCAAATTTGAAAATAGTCAAATTTTTCATGCAACATTTGTGGATGTTGCATGATGTTGTAGTCGTTTGGCCAGGTTGTGCAACAATGTTGCATCTGGGCATGCGCACTAGTTCAATTTTCAACTCGCAACTTGTCGGAACACATTGCAACAGGGTGGCCAAACGCGCGCAACATGTTGCGCCCAACAATGTTGTGATCTGTTGCGTTTGAATGTTGCGATCGTTTGGCCAGAGCTTAACAGTGCAACATCATTTGCCGTTGCAAAAAGAATCTTTTCAATTTTGCGGCAGCCGTTTTTGACTCGCTGTCCAATCTCGTTCCCAGAGCCTCGTTCCCCTTGACCAGCGGTCGGAGACAAGAGGCTCTGGGAGACACCATTTTGAAGTAACAATGGAAATAACCGAATTCTGCCCATCCGGTTTCACGCAGTCTACATCTACGGCGCATGCCTGAAATAGATGCTCCCAGAGCCTCTCGATTCCTGCCGCAGGCTAGAAGGATCGTGGGCTCTGGGGACGAGAATGCTCGCTGTCTTAATATAGTGATATTTACAGTCGTTCAAGAGAATCCTGGCAACAATAAGGACTTAGAAGATTTAAATGTGCTACATGATAGCCAGGTGGTATTTTTTGGAAAGCAATCCTTTAGTCTAGTCCTCCTTACCGGCATCGAGCAACGTCATTCCCAGGGCTTTTAATTTGAAATTGGGAGAGGCGGGAAATAAAAAAGGGCATCGAGATGTTGCGCAATCATGTCCTTTATAGGCAATTTTGGCCTGTGAAAAAGTTCAGTAGTCATGGTTAAATCTCCGGTACGTTAATCTTTCGGATCAATATAAGTATCTGGGCAACTGCGCACCTGCCTCTTCCTTAACCCAACAGGAACAGCAACTTATTAACTTATTATCGCATAACGCTCGAGGATCACTTGACCGCGATATAAAAATAGTGTAGGTCCAGGTTCTTCACTTCACCGTAATAAGGGTTTCAAAATTTTGTAGACTTATTTCTCGAGAGTCTTCTAGTCTTAAAGTATTATGATGTCAAAAGATGCAATAAATATATTTTGATGAATTCGATTCGATCCGATGCGTGACTCTGACTTGTCAATTATCGTAACGCCATCTCATTGCTATCACACCCGGTATAATGCTGCTGAGTAAATCAAGCCATGCATGTGGAGGGTAAGCCAAAAACTGTATGTTGTTTTAAAATCTGAAAGGAAGACTTTCTACTTTGCAATACCATTTTGTTTTAATGAGAACACTTAACGCCTTGCAGCACACGAAATAGAACTTTATAGATGAAACAAATTTAATATTCACAAATTTCCGCTTCAGTAATCAAATACGCATGTACCCACAAACAAGTTAGAAGCGTAAAAAAATATTACTTTCGATACAATTGCCCACAGAAGATAAAAAATAACCATAAATCATTTAAATGGGGGAAAGGGCCGCATTCATACTAAAATTCCAACTGTTGGTTAGGTTATCTCTTGTATTTATTAAGACAACTGAAAGTTCAAAGGTCATAAACTTTAAGCAAGAACCGTAAATATTTTCGGTCGTCTAAATTCGCAGTTTGAGTTGCTCCAAAATTTTATTTCACAGAACGATAGAGGAAACCTTACTCTTTCTATAGGATACCATCTTTACAGCGGAATCCATGTACCAGGTAGGGAATTTTGCCGTTGAAATTTGCCAAAATCGAGCTTTCTGATGATGGTGTTTGGGAGGGTAAATTTGAATTTTTTTTAAAAGTTCAGGTTTGAGTCTTTTCGATTTCTAACAACCGTACTATGTAAGAGAAGGGTCATTGAATTGTGTGATATTTAAATAATCTTGATACTTGTTTTAGTTTTCTGACACGAGTCGCAAATACGAAGCACATTTTTCAGTGGTTCGAGGGCTTCTCCGAGGGTGAAAATTAAAAAATGGCTTTTCTTGAAAAATATAAATCCAAACGAACTGAAAGTTGTATTTTCTTAAATAGTTTCCAGAGGGCTTTCTTGTGAAAAAGTTTGAGGGAATTCGATTTTTGCATTTTGCACACCTATTCGTAGTATTTATAGAAAGTCACTTTTAAAAGTTACATATTGCTCGCAAGAAACACTTGAAAAATTTATGGTGAGTATCCCTACGTGAGCAGTGACTAAGCTTTCCCTCTTATCAATTTATAAACAGATCCTTGGGATAGGAATTTATTAAAACAAAGCTTAGCCAGTCAAAACAAGCAAATATGTATTTTTAATCAGCTTATCATCCAAAGGTAATTATGCAAAGGCTAGTGCCTACTTCACTTCACGGCAACCGTCGTTATTTTCATTTTTTTCCCCCATAATTTCTAGGTCAGGTTTTCTTGAAGGGTTAGGGTTCGGGATAGTCAACTGGAATAAACGGGAGTAATTTTGTTGACAGGTTAAATCAAGCAGTGTATAAAAGGATTGATGTTTCTTTTATCGAAGCAAAACTTTGGTCCACGCCTTTGAAAAAAAGCTAACCTTTTTGTCTGTTTAGTAGAAGCGGTTTCAAATTCGCATTAAATTTAACTGTTATACCTTGAAGAGGAAAATTTTCCAACTTATTTACCTCTTACAAGGCCATACGAAAGAAGTGATTTCTACCAGTTGCATCAGTATTCTCCGCTATTCCCGCACACTTACGTGTCAATTCTCTACATGGGGCAACAGGTGATTCAAACGAGTTTTACATCTAGTAGAAAAATTTAGTAAAATTTCTTGATCGCTGGACTGACGAAAAAATCAAACAAGAACAACTAGAACAGCGCTAGCTTTAAGAAATCACTAATTAGGATAAAATTTATAATTCTGAAAACGTCACAGCAAAGACATAGATGTTACTGAAATAAGACTGTACTTGTTTGCTACTGATCTGAGCAATTTGGTCATTCCAAAGAATCCTATATACAGTTCTGTTTTGATCCCGATCCCAGGCTTTTGATTTCTGGCATGTTTATCGCAAGTAGAATTCAATTTCGTAATGCATTCTACACACTTACTCTGCTGTATAGTTTAGGTTTTGGTTTAGATGCGCCGGAACTTTACGGGTTCTAATTTTTCGCAGTAACAAAATATATTTTTTTCTATAAACCGTTTTTGATAGGCTGTATACGTATTTTCTTATTTGATCTGTTGGGATTTAACATATTACATAACGATCAAATAGCTTTTTCATGTCGGGGGATTCTTTTCAGAGTTTGAACTTACGATATCTTTCAAATAACATCAGCTTTAACAATTGATCGTGAGTAGCCCTACCTGAGCAATGACTAGGCTTTTCCAGTTATCAAGAAAAAAGACCCTTGGGATAAGAATCTATTAAAACAGAGCTTTGACAGTCGAAACAAGCGAAGAAGTGTTTTAACATGTTTACTTTTCAAAGGCATTCATTGTAATATATGGATTTGCGTCGACTAACAAAGCTTTGTTCGTCGGCTGGTAAGCACCAAAGAGAAAGTTAAATAATCTTTGTCAAGTGAGGCCATGTTCAGACTACGCTGGATAAATTTAAAGCGCGGCCTTATTTTAACAATTAAATCTACAATGCAACACTAATCCGTCACGAAAATGGAGCTTTTCCTATACGCTTTTCAAACCAGGGTAATTTCAAAACGAGATAAACTAAGAACAGAGTCAGGAACCGAGTTAGGAACCGAGTTAGAAACCGAGTAGGGAACCGAGTTAGGAACCGAGTTAGGAACCGAGTTAGCAACTGAGTTAGGAACCAAGTTAGGAACCGAGTTACGAACCGAGTTGGAAACCTAACCCTAACCCTAACCCTAACCCTAACCCTAACCCTAACCCTAACCCTTACCCTAGCCCCTAAGGATTATATTCTCAACCAGTCCGCGATAATAGACCGACCTACTTCGTCCCCAGGGTCTTCTCGGCATTCAATATGGCGGCGCGAGGAATTCTGTTTTTCCGGTTTTCGAGAACAGCTGGATGGCAATCAATAACAATTAGTGGCAAAACTTCGGAAAACTTCGGTTCCCAACTCGGTTCTTAAATCGGTTCCTAACTCGGTTCCTAACTCGAAAGGTAGGTATCCTCTTTCAAAACGCGCTGCTGTCAATCTTCTCTCGTTCCAATTTTAATTTTAAGGGAATTTTAGATTTAACTCGCAGCGAAGAGGCGGATGTTACTTTCAACTTGTATTATTCCTGGCCATGATTTGAAATATAGTAATAGACTAAAATGAAAACATCAACCTCTGTTGCGGCCTTATGCGCAACAGAGCGTGAAGAAGATAGGTGAGGTGAGATGAAATGAAATGAAAACATGATTCGAATTGTTCCGAGACGACCCCTCTCCACCTTCCCTTCACCTCGCTAACCGAGTGGTTATTTTTTCTCAGCAGGTATTTTCGTCCTTCAAGTTAAGCCTCTTGATTTTCTCCCAAAGCTTTCTCTGCCTCTTGTATATGAATCTGGTGCAACGAAAATTATTTTGGTTGGAATTGAAAAAAAAAAAAAAAACGATATCCATCGACCCCATCGACATGGACATGTTCACGAAGACTTACTTCACTGAAATCATTAAAACAAGCGTTCAATGGCAAACAGCTTTTGTTATTTGGCTAGCGACGGTCTTAAAAATAAATAGGAATCGGTTTTTCTCCTCTTTTTATTTAGTTTCTTTCGCACGATTAAAAGTTGTTTTCACCTTAAAATAATTAAAATGTAGATGTTGAAATCTGTTCAAGACTAATCTCAAAATTTCGAGAACCCTCGACACGAAGCAATTAATATTGTTAAGAATATTATTAACTGTGATCCAATTTTCGACCAGAGTCTTGTAATTATTAATAAAAACGATTTCTACCTGACTGAGTAGCATCTCTTTATTTCATGCTAAATCTTTGTAACATTTCGCTCAGAAGAAGGCTGTTCTGTTAAATAAACATATTTATGCTCTCTGATTCTAGAAGCTGGATATTTCGGCGGTAGTGCGCAGTATTGGCGAAGCTCGGTTTGCTGGGAACAGCGAAAATAAGTGAGACCTAGTTGGTGATAATTTGGCCGTGCTTGTGGCGTGGCCGTTTATTCTCTTATCCAATATACAAAGTGAGAAACTAGAGCGTAACCAAATAAGCAGTTCCCAGCAAAGGTGAGGGATTACCCGCCACGGCCCCAGACGAGGAACGAGGACGGGTAGCCCCACCCAAAGCCAATACTGAGCCTCTACATAAAAAGATTTACTATCAAAAGCGCGTATAAATATGAACACTGCCCAGAACTAATTAACGATATCGTGTTACTAAATAAAACAAAAATGCTTAGCCCCTGCTTAAACATCTGTTGTTTATCCTTATAGGGCTGCATCCGACCGGCGAAATCAGTCAAGCAGTTATGCAGGCTTGACATTACTTTGAGCTGTAATTATATACAAGAGGAAAAATGCTTAGCCATGCGTAAGCATCTGCCGTTGTTAAGACGCAATATACCTTTACTTATAGAAGAACAAAAGTGTTGCCTAGCCCCTGCTTAAGGATATGCTGTCGTCCTTCAAAACTATACTGGCGTTACTTTGCGAATTACTTAGGTACATGCTTAATCCCGTAAGCATCTGTGTAATATTGTCATGTTGAGATTATCATCACTCGTCCTGCTGGCGAGTACCCAAGCATCAGAGAGATATGGCGGGTGGCCTGTTAAGTGTCACAAATTAAAAGGAGACGAGTTGGCTAAAGTTGGTGTTCTAATCAACCCGGCTCGTTCCCAGGGCCTTTTCCCTTGCTCCCAAGCCAGGGAAAAGGCCCTGGGAACGGGGTTGTGTTCTAATATATCTTAA
Source organism: Platygyra sinensis (assembly GCA_019787425.1). Classification (NCBI taxonomy): domain Eukaryota; kingdom Metazoa; phylum Cnidaria; class Anthozoa; order Scleractinia; family Merulinidae; genus Platygyra; species Platygyra sinensis. The sequence goes on from JAHPZR010001509.1 coordinate 15,735, forward strand.
AAAGGCGTTCGATTTCCATCGGCCGAACGTACGAATTTGAGCATGCCTTTTGTGGCCGCCCACGAAGCGGCACCAATTCGAAAACTATTGCTCTTAAAAAGTTTGGTATCTAGATCCGAGAAACTGAGGGCCTGGCAGAGACACGGAGCAAAATACGGCCTAGTAATGGCTGTGTTATTGGGCCAGCAGAACAACGGACCATCGTTCCGTCCTCGTGCATTCAAATAATCCAAAAGCAATGTCACGGCCCAAACAGGCTTATCTTTGTATACGCGTGAGGTATCACTGTGTTTATAGTTTCGCATAGACAGTTTGATGCCTACGATAGAGTCCGCACTATCTTTCAGAAAGAATACCTGCTTAAGCAATAGTAAGTTTGTAGATGACTTGCCCGCCGTTATTGTCATCTCTCCTACTCATAAAGCTGCGAAAAACGCGAGAGCGAACATCGCACGAATTAGTTTTCTTTGAAAACCCGAAGAAAGTGTCTGCTCACATGCAGAAATTACTTGCTCTAAAATTGGTAGCGTTATAGGTAATCTGCTGTCTAGAGTGGGGTTAATTTTGGCATACCCTTTGGGGGCGCTTTTTATCAATTCTGACTTAGTTGGGTCGGGCAATGAAGCTAAGCGGTGTACGTAACCCAGTGCAGAGACGTAAGTAAGAGTCGTGGCCGCACTGTAGTTATTTTCCGCTAAGTACGCGACAAACAGTGCTATTACCTTTGTTGGAATCGGAAATTGTGAAGTGGTTCTGCTCAAGACGTTAATCTCGAAGTGCTGTTGGTAGGTTTTAAGTGACGATGTGCTCAAACTGCCTGCTAAGAGTCTGGCTAGGGTATTTTCCAGTTGTCTGGTTGTAAATGAGGGGGGATTGTTGTCGGCAACGAATCCATTCCTCTCGTAAGAGACAGAAACCTCTCTACCTGCAAGCGAGAGAGACTATCAGCTAATACGTTGTGCCTCCTGGGAACGTGTCGAGCCCTAAAATATATGTTGTGGAATAGACATAAGAGAACCAACTGCGGCACTAAAGCTAGCAAACCTTTGTGTTTAGATGTTTGCTTGTTAATGACGTGTACGACGTTTTCATTATCTGAGTAAAACAATTTTTAATCGTGTTGCCCACAAGTGCACGCCCAACACAATGGGATAAAGCTCGAGTACGGAAATATCTTGTTGCTTCCATTTATCAGGCCACTTGCCATATGTCCAATGCGTGCCGAAGATAGTACCAAAACCGCATGATTGTGCGGCATCCGTGTAAAAGGAAAGGGCGCCGGATGGGGGTCCAGACCTCCTCGAGAAACAGTGATTGACAGTTAAATGATTTAGAAATTGTTGCCAAATCCTGAGGTCATTTTTAACTTTTAAAGTAAGGCGGATGAAATACATAGGTCTGACAACTCCTATTGTAAGATTAATCAACCTGCGTAGAAAAACTCTGCCTGGTTTGATAATGGAGCAAGCAAAGCTCAATAAGCCGATCAATGACTGAAGCTCTTTAAGCGTGACTTTTTTACTTGACAAAAATTGTATTACAACCTCTCGGCATTTCTCAACCTTCTCTCGAGGAAGCCTGACCTCGTGTTTTAAGCAATCTAGTTCTATGCCCGCAAAAGTAAGGGCGTGAGCCGGGCCCACAGTTTTTTCTTCTGCCATAGGGACACCCAGTTCATGACAAAATTGTAAGAATCTGTTTCATTTTGCGCCGCGCGCGATTTGTCAATGATCAGGAAGTCATCCAAAATGTGTATGATATTCGGAATTTGCAATTTGTTCTTCGCGACCCATTCCATCGCTGTACTAAGATCTTCGAATATTTGGCATGAACTTGAACACCCCATAGGCAGGGTTTTATCATAATACCATTTTTCTTTCCATTGAAAACCCAATAAAGGGTAATCCGAAGGATGTACTGGTACGATACAAAAAGCGCTTCTCACATCGGTTTTGGCCATAGCGCAACCCTTGCCCTGTCTTTGAATAAGGCTTATCGCATCAGTAGTAGATGATGTTGTTTTTAAGCCGGATTACTGCCTAGGTAGGCCTAGGTGGGCCTAGGTAAATCATTAATATTCAAACTGCCTAGGTAAAATGCGTTCCTGCATACTAATTCGGTATAGGTTTACTAATAAGCGTCGCTCTAGTACAATGAAAACAATAAGGCTGCCTGGGCTTGCCCGTTAATAATGAACCCTGATTGGAAAAAATATCTTATGTGTTAAAATGATAAGCGCGCATTTTAACGAAAGCGCTATCGTTCTTATAATCGCTTTGCTGCGAAAGTCTATCTCCGAGACTTTCAGTTTATTCGAAACGTTTATCATGAAGATGTTTTTTTTTTCACTAGCGGCCATGTTTTTTAAACTGCTTTGAGCGCTTGTTTAACTGTCCGTGATTCGGAAACAACCACAAATGTTTTGAAATTGTAATAAGGTTCTCTAGCTTTCTATGAAAACGTTCTCCGATTTTCGAAATCGGGATCTTTTAACCTCGATTGGTTTAGGTAGAATCTATCATGCTTTTATTCTCAGCTTTGCTGACGAGAGAGAATTAAATTCTTAGCTAAGAGCTCGAGTTTTCCGCTCCGTTAGTCACGCACTGAACTCCACTCCCTAGATTTGCATACTGACAAAACTCGAACGGAGAAACCCATGGGACAGCTCTATCATTGAAATGACAACAATAGCACTTCGGAGCGCTAATTAATTGTCAATACGCCACAATAAATATTTTTGAACAGCACGTTTCTTGATTATTACTTGTTAATAGCGATATGATTCAAATACACAGAGATTTGAAATGAATAAAAATACATTTATTGACAACGAAAGCTCCAACAACTACGAAATATACATCTCAGTCATTATAAAAATCTACGATTGCGAATTAAATTGATTTCTATTTGGTCTATGAACCTAATAGACAACACAAAACAACTGTTAAATATTTAAGACCGAGAAAATGAACAAGTTTATCGCAATCCATTTTAACTCAGTGTTTACAACTCTCTGAGCTCTAACTTGTCAAGTACTACAGTTTGTTCTTTCAATGCGGGCATGATCCAGTAACAACAATATGACGAATAAATTCAGTCTTTATCTTCACTGGGAACTTGCGGGTTTTTTTATTTATTATTAACTTTCTTCTTTTTTCGCGTATTTGTAAGGATGGCTTTGACTTTTAAGGCGCCGAGATCGCCGTTTCTGAATCGGTTCATCATCGTCTAAGTAATTTACAAAATGAATCCGCTGCCTTTTCTTTGGCGGTGAGGACATTGGTGACGGTGATTTTACTGTGGGAGGAGGGGTCAGTATGACAGGATTTAACGGTGTTGGAGTTACTGCCTTAGGTCTTTGTAAGACGGCCCCTTGATTTGAGTTTGGTGTCACGTTGAAGTGTTTAGGGGCGTAGAGGGCACTGTTACCGTTGTAGAATCTCCTAGACTTGCTGGCAAATTAACTTCCGGTTGACTGGTGTTCGCCTCTTCAGGTTTATTTCTAGCTGGACTTGTTGTGTGTGTGTTCAATTGTTGTTTGAAAGTCAGGTATCTGTTTTGCAGCTTTAAAAAACTGTTTAGCTTTCTCATCTTCTCCGAGGTCACTGCGAGAGAGAGTGCCATCCATTCCGCTTTGTAAGGGCTGCATGGCTGGAAGAAGAGGGTCTGATGAAAGATTTTGCTAGCCTGCAGTGCAGGCGTTTTCGTTTTGGAGCGCGCGATCGTAAATTCGCCGCCAAATTGGCTTGGGAAAAGTAGGTGGGGAGGGGATGGGGAAAAGTGGAAGAAAACGCCTGCCCGTAAAGGCTGTGAAAACGAGAAACACGCCCTAATTAGTTGCGCTTCTCAGATCTTCCGGAAATGAGCAATCGTCCAATCAAAATTAACCGGAAACTGAATTTCACTTCCAATAAAAATAAACACACGTGAAGAATCCATATGCTATCTCCAAATATCGGCGAGAATCGAACTTGTCAATTATGTATGAAATGAACCCTAATGATAATTGTAGGCTTTGCAAGGTTTCTTTCAAAGTGAAGTTTGGAAATCTTGGCAAGCAAAGCCATTCTTCGTCAGAGAATCTCTTTAAACCGTCGAAACGGCAGGATTGCTTTGGAGTCCTACTATCCGAAATTTGCAGTCAAGTTGAATTGCCATTCGTGCAAGATTCCCGGCCATTTTCTGATCGTGTCTGCAACCCATGTGGCCGGAAATTCGCAATTTAGGGCAGCTGTACGAGTTTGTGAAAGCAGCCAATACATATTTGACAGGTACACCGATACAAAGAAGCAAACGAACTCTCGCGACGCCCGAGAAAGCAAGTCCATCATGGAGGAAATCAAAATCAATACGTGTCAACTCACCAGCAGCAAAGAAGCCGGCGAAAGTAGCGTCTCCTGCTAAATCACATAAGTCTCTAGCCTTTTCTGGAGAAACTTCCGCGTTATCCACGTCCCTTCAAAGGCATGATGAAATGCTGAGTCGACTTAATGTTGACAATCTGCCAAACGATGGAGTGAAAATAGTGTATTTGAATCCATCAGGAAATGTGATTGTGAGAAGTCCACAGGATTCACAAACGAAAACACTGATTAAAAACATTACCTTTGAAAAATGGCGTGAGGTATCTAACGCAATTCTAAAGCACGAAAAAATTGTCCCTGAACTGAAGAATGGAATCAACAAAGTTATTTCAAGAGAACTCAAAGAGTACTTGAAATCGAGCAATATGTTGGAAGCGCGAAATCCAGACGAGCTGGCTGGCTTCTCCAGCAAGTTATTTTTAGAGGAGGTGAGAATTTACTGTCCAGTCTTGTTTCACTGTATGTTAGGTGCTAGTGGACTCTCTCGGGAAGACTTAACAGAGAATGGTCCAGATGTGAATTCCCTTGCCTTGGCGACAGCAACGATTGCTCGCGTAAGGAACACCTAAGCGTCTGCAGTGCACTACAGGATATCGACAATGATGTTTGACAGTGGTGTAAAACATGATGACTTGATTCGCTTGAATCGTTTGGGTGTCTGTATGTCTCCAGATGCCACTGTCACCATGCAAAAGAAAACGACTGAGCAGTTAGAAGGTAAAGTTCAAATTTGGATGGCTTCAATCGAGGAGAATCGAGGTGCGCTGTTGTTGGCACGAGAAGTGATTCAAAAACAAATCGCCGAACCACAACTAGATGTTAGTGAGCAGAGCCTCGTATCGTGCGAGCACTATTCGGCAGCAGGTTATAAGGCATTGAAAGCGCTACTGGATAAAGAATGCAACACAGCAGGGGGAGATGTGCGTAATATGTACACCGCCGACTGTATACAAACAGTAGTTGGAATTCTTGAAGACACTAAACATCCTCTCTACAAGTAAGAATTATAATCGGTAATATTTGTCCAATTCACGTAATGTGTAAAAAATCGAGCAGCAGTGTTATATCGGAGTATAGAAACACGAGGCGTAGCAGAGTGTTTTTGGACGCGATAAAAAACGTGCTGTGAGATTTTTGATCGGCTTCAAAAACATTGCACAAAAAGCCTGTGTCTTGAAAGTCCGAACAAAGGTTTTAATTGTGAGGGGAAGATATTAGCTTACAAGACAAACGAGCTACGCCTTATTAACTTATTCTTTATGTAAAGACGTGACGCTTTAAAGGTGGGCAATGGCTATTTCATTCACTGTGTTGCAAAACACAATTGTCTTTGGGCAATTTACCCCCTCTTCTCTGATAAGGTCAATAAGCCAGTCCAGCTCTTTTAACTGCAGCTGCTTGATCACTTTCTTAACAGAAAAACGTAAGTTGGGCCGGTTGGGACTCACATAAATGACATTCACAGCTTGTCTGAGGCTCAAGACTTTCTTAATTGTTTCCTGTGTTGTTGGATCTGCCGTCCCAGTAAGTGCACCAACAGGAGTTCCTAAACAGAATATTATCACTCTGTTAGAATGTAAAACGTAATGAGCCAAAAATGTCAGGCCAAATTGTGCGGGTCTTAATTTAATTAAAATTGAAAATAAACAAGAGATTATTTCTAAAGATAAAGTCTATGGCTTATTTCGACCGCTGGAGAATTTTACTAGAACTGAATGGCACTGTTTACCAACGTTTAATTAAAATAAAGATTTTTTTTTAGGTGGCTTAATCACAAATAAACAAACAAAACAAAAACGAAATGCGGTAGGTTCACTTGCTCCAGAAAAAATCAGGTGGACCTTATCACTAATCTGAAAGCAGCAAGGTTCAAAACACCAAACAAAAACACCTTAAAGGTAACTCAGTGTTACACACAGAATATTTTGAAATTAACTAAGGTAACTCTTTAGCGCTACTGTGCATAAGCTTGTAAGAAACAAAAGTGAACTTCTCTTGGAGCAAACTTTGCTGTAAACCCATCGGCTAGACTTTTAATCTAGACTCGGGGTTACTCAATGTAAGCTTACTTTGTTTGCAGAAGGAGCGCAGTTGCCCCAGTTTTCCAAACGATTCGCGGAAAGGAATGCTTTTCCCTTTCTTGGATGACCTAACACGAAGACAATGCAAATAGAGAAGTAAGGTTAAGTTTAAGCGTATCCGCTATGCATCCTATAAAAAGAATTCAACATAAGCGTAAGCTTATATTTGAATTATTAAGATTGAAATCAAACCTTTGTCCGGTCCAAGTCTCGACCGTGTGAGACTCGTCCACAATTATTATAATAATATTATAATAATAATTATAATATTAATAATAGTCTTTATTTCCTCACAAGATAAAATAATACATATCTTATGTTACAATATTTCAGTTATTGCACAGAGCTGCTGGTGAAGAGGTGTGTCGATCTTTTTGAGAGACGATAGAAACGACTCGGAAAGAACCTCCTCCGCTGACGCAAAGACAAGCTGATATTTTGCACACTCAAGAAGGGTTATGCCCGAAACGTTTGTGATTTTTCACAATTTGACACTTTTGCATATTTCTATGCCATCAGTACTTTTTATTTTCTTTTGATATTTTGCGTTCTCGATGTCTTCCAAGCGATTATCCGTAAGTGATACTGCGGTCAATCTCATCGAGGATGCTTCTGCTATCTGATCTTGCACAATGCTCTTTAACGGGCACACAACGATCACAACCGAGGTTTTTCCCGTCAGAATTTCCTTCACACGAACTAATAATTGAAAGATCAGGTTTTTTCCAAAACCAGTTGGAAGTACCGCTAGCAGATCTCCTCGTGACACCAGTGTACGGATTGCTTTGGTTTGTTCTGTACGCAATTCACGCGACATCCCAAAATGAAATAAACACTGGAGGGCTTTCTCAAGAGCGGAATCGAAGTTCTCTTTCGACTCCGCCATTTTCCTTTTCAATAAATGCTTTCCCGCACTCTTGAGCAAAAAATATATATCGATTTACAGTTTATTGGCAGGCATCAATCTATTAGCTTGATACCGCACCAATCACAGACTCCGTTCTTGGGCGAACGGCGTTTCTCAAACAAACAATGAGTGCCGGCAGGCGTATTTTTCCTTCCCCTCCCCCTCCCC
>JAHPZR010001510.1:0-7500 GCA_019787425.1 Platygyra sinensis
CCTATTTTTTAAAACGATATGGTAATATTTTGACAGCTATTGTTATGCAGTCTTGTGATTTAAACAATGGCTCACTAAGCAAAGAAGCGCCATATTTTCACGCACTTCCAGCTCGCAATTTTAAATGTCAGTTTGATAGTCGTTATTTTACTTCGATTTACAAAGTAAAGACGGGATCAGTTAAGAAAAACGTCAAACTTTTATTTCCCGTTGCTCACTTTTTTGAAGCCCGTCTCCCTTACTTAAAAATCGCTTTTCACTTCGCATCGGAAACTAAAAGGCCAGTTTTTCCCAATTTTCGAACCCCTAAAGATAGTCCGAAAACATCGTAAAACTTCCTATTTTTTGGCTGCAATTGTAGATATAGCATTCCTCATGAAAAGCCCGTTGCTCAAAACATTTTTTTGGGATTTAGGAAAGTCAGGAAATCGAGTTTCATCAATGCCCTGCAGACAAATAAGGGCCTTTTCTCTCTTATTCTTGGCTATTCAAACTACATTCGTATTCAAATTTTGCCGCATCGGCGTTCATGAATAAGTAATGATGTCCGGCTATTCTATGCGATGTAACATTGAGACCGTCGATAGCATTAAGTACGTAAACTTTCAATTGAGCTATTTTTCCAATGATAGTAGTTCATTAGATGGGAAAATGGCGAACGTCTGCCTTTCCATGCCGATTTCAAGCCCCACCCTTTCGGGCATTGCGTATTTTTTTCGTTTCAGAGATATTAACGTTTTTCTATTATGCAAATTAGATCAGTGATGACGCCATATTGTTTGCAGCTAAAAATTGTAAAATACTGAATAAACAACATCTCTAGAAATATTAAAAGCACTGTCCTTGAAACTTGGCACCATAATTGTCCATCACAAAAGAAACAAAATGACACTCTTAGTGCTGTTGCCATAACAACTCTTTCGGCTCCAGTCTCTTTCTGTCGAAAAAACGAATCCTCTATTTTCAACCTCTTAAATGAGAGAAGGGGTCCTACATGGAACATACATAGTTCCCATGTTGTCGTAACTCCCAACGATAGATTGTGTAGGGTAGATGGATCTTGTTTTCAGACAAAAATGGGATTTTCAGTTTTTATTAAAACAACACCAGTAGCAAAACTGTTGTCATGGCAACGGTGCCAAGGGTGCCATTTAGTTTCTTTTGTGATACACATTTATGGTGCCAAGTTTCAAGAACACTGCTTTAATATTTCTAGAGATATTGTTTATTCAGTATTTTACAATTTTTAGCTGCAAACAATAAGACGTCATCACTGATCTAATTTGCATAATAGAAAAATTTTAATATCTCTGAAAAAAAAAAGATATTTCAAAAAAAGCCATTCTTCTGTGTTTTGAAAGGTCTTTCAATTAAGCAGAAATTACTTTTCACTTCGTATGCACTTTAAAAGCAACTCTAGTCATTTTTAAAATCTTTCGTCGCCTTTGTGATAACGTAAAAACTTAATATTCTCATCTACATGTGCCATCTTCAAGTCATAGATCAAATTACTTTTTCTTATCGAGCTAGCACGCAGTTGTGTTGGATGTTGGTCTTTCACAAAGCAGAAGAAATAGGCACAATTAGAAAGCAATTCTGTGAAGTAGATTTTGCCTAAATTGAAAAAAAAAAAAGAAATGGAAATTTAAAGATTAGAAAATTTCACTTCAGAGTCTTTTTTTTTTTTTACAATTTTGCACATGCATTCCGCCTTCGCTGTTAAATAAGTTTTAGCATTAACTAAGTAGCGTCACCGGATCAGTATTTGAGATATTAGCTTCATGGATAAGGAATTTTTAGCGCCGGCTCTAATGCACTTAGATTATATGTCACTTTGGGCCTGTGGCGTTAAAGTGCAAACTTTATGTGTTTATTTATTGAATTAATTTCGATTAATTAATTTGTCTAGGGGCCAGGAAGTGATTGGGGTGAGGTAGGAGAGGTGGATGTGTACCCTATTATCTACGTCAGTTAACTGTCGACATCGCGAAGCCATGCATAAATTTGTTACAAAAAGAAACATGGGAAATGCTCAAATATTGCCGCAGACTCCGTGGCACCTAATGAAAGCGCATGCGCAACTAAATTTAATCAGTCTTAGAAACTGACTCACAGATTTCTGTAGCTAGTCATAATGAATTCATTGCGAGTCAACTTACCAGCGCCGGCGTTACCACAATAGCGAGCATTATTCCAAGTTGGCCTCTGTAACTCATAGACGTAATGAGAACTGCAGTTCTTCACTTGAATTATGTTATGCCAGAAACAGCAGTCTGTGCTCCAACTAAAACAGACTGTGCGTGTCACAACACCATCGGTGATTGTGGGGTGTGTACCATTAAGCCAACCAGGATGTGTGGTACCGCAGCGAAATCTAAGAACACATTTGTCTGGCATGCGGTCCCCAGCAGCTCCTTGAAAACGGTACCAACCAGTTACTAGTTCTTTACCGCTTCTCCAATGCGACTGCAATACGTTTCCTTGAGCGCGATCTGCCTCATCAAGTACTGAGTAATTTGTACAGCCATCCACTTGTAGTGGAAACAAAACGTTAGTTATAATGCACAATATTTGAAACACTCTGCTATTATCGTTAATTAATTTAGTTTCTTTTATCTTGACGACTGTCAATCCTTGTTTAAAAGCAAATATAGTCATTTTTAAAATCTTTCGTCGCTTTTGTGACAACTTAAAAACTGAATATTCTCATCTACGTGTGCCTTCCTCAAGTCATAGATCAAATTACTTTCTCTTATCAAGGAAGCAAGCAGTTGTGTTGGATGTTTGTCTTTCACAAAGCAGAAGAAATAGGCACAATTAGAAAACAATTCTGTGAAGTAGATTTTGCCTTAAAAAAAAAAAAAAAAGAAATCGAAATTTCAAGACATGAAAATTTCACTTCAGAGTCTTTTTTTTTTTTTTTTTACAATTTTGCACATGCATCCCGCCTTTGCTGTTAAATAAGTTTTTGCATTAAATAGCTAGCGTCACCGGATCATTTTTTGAGATATTAGCTTCGTGAATAAGGAATTTTTAGCGCCGGCTTCCTGTGCGCAAATTAAAATCTCGATCTTGCCAGATCGCACTTTACGCACGCGTGAAGTCGGTTTGCAAATCCACGCGAATAAACTGGATTATTAAAAACTGGATCATGGGATAATGCAATTCGAGAGTTTTCATTGGCTTAGCCATCATGGTATATGAGCCATTATACCTTGATCTACAAAAACGGTGAGCGTATACGTGAGTTTTTGGGCCTCTTTGTTTTTATTGTAGTCTAGTTTTCTATATTTTAGGGGCGTTTTTAAGAAAACAATTATTCCACTCGCGCTTGTTGGATATGAGATGATTATAGGTAACTCGGCGCTACGCGCCTTCGGTTGGCTATCTATCATCTCATATCCAACGCGCGCTCATGGAATAATTGTTAAATACCCACGAATGCTATTTTCTGTATTCTATAGCCGTTACCAGCATTCAGTAGAAGAAGAGTACTATAAATGCCCAGGTGTGGGACTTGCCTAGTATAAAGAACAAAGGAAACATGAGAGAAGTTTTTTTTTTTTTTTTTCCCTGCTGTCTGAAGTGACGAACAGAGTGCACTATTGGGATGGTTTTGGGGGCTGCCTTCCGCTAAGGCACTTAGGCTATATGCCACTATGGGCCTATGGCGTTAAAGTGTAAACTTTATGTGTTTGTTTATTTAATTAATTTCGATTAATTAATTAGTCTGATATGAGACAAGACTTCTCCGTGCCCTATGATAATCTTTTTCAATCTATGTTAAATACGGAGCGATCCTATAAAAGGCAAGGACACGCCCCCTTGAAGCAAGGTATTGGCTTTCCTGTGCAATGGTGAAAAGCCAGAATAACGGTCGCATAACATGGACGTCGTGGAGAAATAGCATTTTGTCGTCAAACCAACGGAGTCATTTACGTAGAATAATATAAGGTAAATAATAAAAATACAGTGAAAATATAACACATATTAACACTTTAGATAATGGCTTTGGAAGACCAAAAACGATGAATTATCTTCGTCGGTGCTGCACGTGGGACATTCAAATTTCGCCGCTAACTGAAATAACAAAGCTGATGCCAGCGAGCTCTCTGTTTCCATTTATCTCAGCATGCTGAGAACGAAACAAAATCTCGTAAGAGGTGATTTCGGTTAGCCTGTGAACACAGACGGATTTTGGTGGGATATTTAACAATTAGATTACGAGCTCGAGATTTCTATCGTGTGATAGTTGACGAGGCGCTCTATGATGACTTTGCATGCGCAGTAGTGGATGGCCAAAGTACAACAGAGTGGTTTAAGATCCAAACGGGAGTGAAGCAGGGTTGTAATATGTCAGCTTTACTATTCCTGCTAGTTGTTGACTGGGTAATGAGAAATGTATGGCAAGCCAAGAATGACAAAAGTGGGTTGAGTTGAAAATCACCTATCGAGTCTCAGTGATCGATGTGTGAGATTAAGAAATCACTGTGCGAGATTGGAAAATCACAACGTGAGATTAGAAAATCATTGTATGAGAAATTAAAATTGCTATACGATGATGAACAAAATTATACCTGCCAACTTTTTCTGAGATATAGGCGTGAGATTTTTATCCTGGGAGTGGTGAGATTTTTGAAGACGACACGATCTTTCCGAATATTCCCGAAGAAGTCCGAAGTCTTCCGAAGCCGTCCGAGGTCTACCGAATTTGAAGTTATCGAGAAAATGCTTAGCCACTAGGACCGACGTTAGCTGATAACATCAGCGCTATAGTTGATAACATCAGCGCTATAGTTCTATAAACTTTACCTTATTTCTAACAACTTGAAGTTGAACTAGTAAAAGTAAAAGTCTGCAACTCCCACAAGCGAACGAAGACGTCACATGTACGCAAACTCGGAAGTTAGCACATACATTTTCCCGCCTTTATGAGTGACCTACCAAATTTGCATACTGTGACGAAAGCGGAAACAGCCTTCGCATTTCCCAGTCCAAGTCTTAGGACATGCATAAACGCGAGCTCGCTCCCACTGCTTTTTACTTCAAAAATCAGAGATCGCGAGGTAAGGTATTGTCATTTATTCATTTTACACATGGCGTCGGAGTTAGCATATTTTTGGAAATTGTGTCAAGCAAGACGGCAACAACTCACATTTTTCAATCAGGAGTGAGAAATTGGCCCGCAGGCGTGAGACTCGTGAGTTTTCAACCCGCATGCGTGAGACTCACGCCTAAGGCGTGAGAGTTGGCAGGTATACAAAATGCCATGCGAGATCATAAGTACCAATCGAGAATAAGCAACTGCCATGTGAGATTTAAATTAACTGTTGACAATGAAAAATCGTTGTGTGAGAAAAAGAGATCACCATTCGAGATTATCGATTGTTTTTTTTTTCTGAGCCGGTCATACATAACCAGTCAGCGGAGAGTATTTTGGCGGGATTTTCTCTCCCTTGTGAGTGGCGCCTCTCGCTTGCTTTGGGTCAAAATGGCGCAGCAATCAGAACAGCAACTCCGTTATCTTCTTGAGGAAGTTTAAGTATTAACGGAGCAAATGTCTCAACCAAATCAATCGAATGTTAATGCTGAAGTGTCCCGTGTTTTTGGACGCTCGCAAGGTAGACAAGGTGGTCCAAGCTCAAGCTTCAATCAAAATGCAAGTCCCGCAAGTTCCTCGCATTTTAGACGAATTGCTAACATAAGACGGCTTGGAACCTCCAGCAGGACAAATAGGTCAAAACCGAAAGCGAAACAGAGACAGAGTGCGGACATGTTCTCAATGCATGCCAGTTTCATAAAGCCATGAACGAAGAACAAGTTGAGACCACCATAATGGAGGCGTTTGGAGAAACCATCCCTCGCCTTGTGGATATAGAAATCCTTATGTCAGTCCATAACAAGCTTGTTAAGCCAACCCTAGCACCAGGTCAGGAAGGGATTACTGGTGTAATTTTACATCAGCTTTTCAAAAACAAACCCATGTATGTGAGGCCAAATCAAGTGTTGCTGCCCGATCTATCAGAGGTAAGATTCGATGTAACTCGACTTGATTTCTTATTGTAGACGATGAGAATATGTTAGTAATTAATGAGTAATTAGGCAAGTATTCACGTCATGCCCAATACTGCATCTCCCATGTTAAATTGGTTGGAGAGAAGGGCTGGGAATACTTAGGGACGGACCATTAGAAAAGTGATGGCGGGGGGGGGGGGGGATTTTCAGCTTGCACGATTTTTTTTTTTTCGCTCACGGTTTGTGCAGGAATTTTTTTTTCAGGTGAAACCCTCCGCACGAATTTTTTTTTAAACAAATATTGCTTTTTGAAAAGGTCATAGTTCACAAACTCCCCTATGTGGTTTTACGGCAGTGGCACCTAAAGTTCTGGCGAGTTTATCTTTGAGCGATTTACCTTTTGGAAAAGTTAATAGACAGGCCAACCCAAATTCTCCTATGTGGTTTAACGATAGCTACACGTAAACCCTAACAGTTTTGCTCAGACGGGTATGTCCTAGAGGGAAGATAGTCTGCCTGCCAATGAAAACCACACTTTGTGGATCTTAATGTTTGTTAAAAGTACTAGGGGCAGTGTTGCTGTTTATATTGTTGACTAGTTTTAACGCTACCACTACATGCAAATGCACTTTTTCATTTTATTATAGAATCATTATTCAAGGCGATAAGACCAATACTCTAATTTTATTGTGGACAGAAATAATTTTACAGCATATTTACAAAGATACCAAATTCTAATATTTATATTTTTTACTATAAATTTTGTATGTTGAAAAGTTAAATAACGAAACTTTTTTTATGGAATACGCAAGGTACACTGTGTGTTGCAGGTAGACTCACTGCCCATGAAAACCATACTTTGTGGTTCTTAATTTTTGTTAAAAGTACCGATGGCAGTGTTAATGTTGCTGTTTATGTGGTTGACAGTCCAGTTTAAAGTTTTAACACTTACTACTACGTGTGAATGCACTTTGTTATTGTATTATATAATTCTTATTCAAGGCACGGGCTCCTGTTCAAGGGGATAAGACTCAGTCACTTTTATTTTGAGCATAACGAATTTTATAGCATATAATATTTACAAAGATACCAAATTCTAATTTTAATTTATTACAAAGTTTATTTTATTATTTTCATTATAACACAGTATACAGCGTATGTTGTAGCATAACGAGCCAGACGTTCTTAGGAACCAAAAGACAGACCGTGGATCCCGTAGAAATGAAGAACGTTTAGTTCTACATCTCCACGGGATACCAGTGGCTTGTAACATTCCAGTGTAATCATATCCCTGGCAGTGATCGTTTGTGTTCCACAAAACGCGTCATGTGTACAGACACTTTGAAAATCAGTTTATGTTATGCAGTCAGAAATTCTCAAAAATTATTGCAACGAGATTTTCAAAAACCTCTCAAGAGGTTACGCTCACGATTACTATGCGTGATAGAAATCACGAGCTCGTAATCTTATTGTTTTCATGTAATG
>JAHPZR010001510.1:12500-15000 GCA_019787425.1 Platygyra sinensis
ACAACTCTTATCTAAACCATTGATAATCACCAGGATTACTTAGTATTTATTAATATGTGGCTTGTGTTTGTGGTCGATATAACGCGAGCTCTGTTTTGCTAAACCTAGGCCATTTTTTTCCTCCCCTTAATGCCTACGGGCTAATTACGGGCCTGCAAAACAAACCAGGCAAACAAGTTATATTAATAAACAACTTATTAATCTCAAACGTTGGGTCTTTGCGGGAAAATCTCAAACCTCGGCCTTGCCGTATTGAGCTTGCTCTCTCTCGCGATCGGTCAGTTCGGCAAGTTCTCGGTCTGAGAGTTTCCCGTCAAGACTTCACTCTCGGTTAATAAGCAGTTCGTAACAAATATTATTCATATGACCCGTACGGCCCCACGAGCAATTTCCTTGGAAAACCATAAGAAAAAAGGTCCAGTATGAGGGCCGTACGCGTCGAAGTGATAGGGCCGGAAAAACGCGTACGGCTCTACTAGAAATGCGTACCGCCCCGGCGCGGCCTCATTCCACCAAAAAATGAAAATGAAGAAAACAAAAGTGGTCATATGATAAAATGCTTATTGACTGAGTGAGGTCGGGCCGGACGGGAAAATATTTGGCTCTCGGTCAGGATGCGCGGACCTCGAGCCAAAAATATTTTCCCATCCGGCCCTCCCACCCAGTCAATAAGTACATACTCTGTGAGAAGAACTACAATAATAGGCACTTGATGACTGGCCCCAAGAAAAACAGTGATTCTGTTTCCCCGAGACCCTACCTGTTTCCCGAGGCGAAGCCGAGGAGAACATTTCTACTAAAAAAAAAATGGAGACGAAATTTGTTTACACTCAAGAAAAAAAAATGATCCCAATGACCAAACGAGAGAGTCGTACAGCGGTTGATATTAATTGCTCAGCATTTTCCTTCTTTCTCGAATAAACACAAGCATATCAACAGGAACTTTCAATCAGTATAGAAGGTTGCAATATAAACACTTGAATTGTAATAGCAATTGTATTTTAGTTTGCCATTATGAAAGTCTCTTTTTTTACACAGAGCCCAAACACACTTTATCAACCTTGTCAATAAACGAAAAAAAAATAAATACCTATTTTGGATACAGATAGAACGAAAATTCGGCTTGAGTTGTTTCGAAAGCAGATGTGAACTAGATTAATATATAACAGCTCAATTGGAAAAAAAAAATTAAAAGAGAAGAGAGAAGAGAAAAAGATAAAAAGGTTTTTAAAGACTGGTTAAGTCAACTTTTCCCGATAAAAATACAATTTTAGCAGTCCATGTTGCAAAGTTGATTTGACTGTTTCAGAGTCGTCACAACATTCAAAAAATAAATTGTGGACCTGTGACTCAATAATAAAGGCAAACGAACTGAAATGCCTTAGAGGTTGACTAAAACGCCATGAATTTTCAATGTTTTAGACTAAACTGAAAGGTATACAAGGGCTTTTGAGGAGCATTGGCCAATAAACTTGAAGTCTTAAAGACAAGTGTAAATAACACTGACAAAGCAGCGAAGAATATGATCGACTGAACAGGGACATTAATTAGCATCCAAAATTATTATTTCGGCTTGGCCACAGTTTATTTTATTCCAGAATTGAAGTCGATGTCGTCAGTCGCTTCAAGGTTTTTCGGAAATTTTCTTAAGATAAAAATTCAAAGCTGGGTTCGGGTTTTGGGGGAATACAAACTTTAAGATTTAGACTCCACATACCGCTCATGCGCACGCGCCTCTCGTATGTCAATATGCTGAACTACCAAAAACAAGATCTACTTCCTAACTATGCAAAATTCTAAAGCTTCTTGAGATTAAAGTTACAAAATCGTGTGCATCAGTATAAAAGCATCCCAGGTTGTGTAGCATGAGACCATTCTAAAGAAGAAACTGCTCGTCATTCGGTTGATACAAACATCTTCGGATTCGCAGTCACGATCATAAGGACCTCCTGTTCCATTAATAAGAGTTAAATATATCTATATTTCACACTAATTTTCCGTAAAGAAAACGAAATATCAAAACCACTAAGGCATTAGCTTTTAATTATAAAGCAATGTTTAAATAAGATGAACATAATTTCTCGGAATTATTTCCTCGTTATTTTTCTCCTGATAAAACAGACGCTTTATGTTTTGCAGGAGCTCGGTGACAATTTTCTTTATCACCTACTTGGTACTGAACTACCAAATAACACTTCACGATCTATTACTTTCTAAGATTCAAACAAAGGTTAAAAAGACTTTTCCTGCGGACAAAGATTGGCAGAATATTTCAATTAACACAGCCCATGTGAAGAAAATTTCGACAAAAACTAAGCGAACGAGCTGTCAAGCTGAATGTTGAAAAATAACGGCATAGTATGTTTTTTAGTGTAGACTAAACATAAACCATACATATATTCATACAGGAACTTTGAAAGAACGAGGAAGAGAGATTAAATTAAGATGAAAGAAATATACATATGAGCGCTGACGGATTGAAGTCAAACATATAACAGCA
>JAHPZR010001510.1:20000-22728 GCA_019787425.1 Platygyra sinensis
ATGAGGTAAGTTTAGATCTATCTTGACAACAGTTCGAGGATGAAAATAATTATGGTGATAGTAGTGATCAATCATAAGAGATCTTCCCTTACATTCCTTGCTGTCTTAATGCCGCATCATCTTCAAACGATCAAAACAAAGGCAAAATGCTTAACTTACTTTGTACTATTTAATATTCTCAACCGATTCTTAACGTTGTTTTGTTTTTACTTTCACAGTTGCACTTTGTTAGCTACAATTAACAATTATTCTTTGAAATCGAGGTGAATAGTGGCAGAATATTCTGCCACTATTCACCGAGATTGAGAAGAATAATTGTTTTAGTATATACACAGGAAGTGATCTCAACAACATTTTCAGAAGGAAACCATTAAAAATCGATTTAATTGACCTCCCAATTCATGCGTGGAAAACGTGCAAGCGGTACAAAGCATGCGCGAATTCGCGAAACTATTTACAGAATCTTTGAACATGGAAAATCTATAGTTTATAATCGAAAAAACCTCGTGACAGTCTAGAATAATGGTCCTTAGACACCGTTCAAATCAGTGTGAATCAAAAGTATGCTTTATTCAAAAGTAAGCTTTATTTTTGTTTGGCTTACGCATTATTGACTCGGTAGGGGGTGAATAATGCTCATTAGCCAGAGATAGCGAACCAATCAGATTGCTTAAAACACCAAGATCACTGAGTGTGTATATACTAATGCTCATTAGCCAGAGATAGCGAACCAATCAGATTGCTTAAAACACCAAGATCACTGAGTGTGTATATACTAATGCTCATTAGCCAGAGATAGCGAACCAATCAGATTGCTTAAAACACCAAGATCACTGAGTGTGTATATACTAATACTAAATATGCCGATATTTTTGACGCACTCAACCATAAAGATGGTCTCGCTGTTCTTGGTTTAATTTCTTCATACAGGTAACTCAGAGTAAAAGCAATTCGGCAACAACTTTAACGTAGTAATCGCTTTATTGGCCGCAACAACTGGCAGCTGAAACCTTTGAGTACACATGTTGCAATTTGCTGCCGGGAAAACTAAAAGCATACAATGTACATGAAAGAGCCCTCCATGCCAGCTGAGAAACCACCTTTTTTTTTTCTTTTTTTTTTTTCGAACTGTTTGTCTTAACTTGTAGCGAGATCGCAATAAGAATGCTCCGGAATCATATGCATGTAATTTGTTATTGGTGATGGTTTTGTCTGTAATAGGCCTTTTCTATGCCCTTATCTAGGAAAATAGACCTTTTCCGCTTGTACATTTTGTTTTCCCAATACAGATCATGTGATGATACTCAGGAGATTTGATCCTTTGTCTTGTTCATTAAAAAGAGTACATGCAGACATATTCATGCTTGCATGTACCCTTTTTAATGAACAAAACAAAGGATCAAATCTCCTGAGTATCATCACATGATCTGTATTGGGAAAACAAAATGTACAAGCGAAAAAGGTCTATTGGTAACCCTTCAAAACTAGTTATCACGTGACTGTCTGGAGTACCGGATGTATCCACGTACGCCAGTTGCACAAATTTAATTACAGGCTTTCAAGGTCTTGTTTTCATTCACCAGCGTAGAAAATTACCTCTTTAGACCTTAAAATAGAAGGACCAGAAGAAGCACCAAAAATGTTTAAGAGGCACCATGGAAGAGGAAAATAATGGCAAGGAGAATCATTTAAACATTGCTGGTGAAGAATAAGTGAATAACAATTATTTCTTCTCGGTGACCGCAAATTCAAAACAGTGTAAGTCGATGGATTAAATGCGGCTTCCAAGACTTTACAAAAGAACTTGAAGTTATATAAGAATTTTTGAAGGGACTGGTGAACCTACGGTCATATAAAGCGATTACTACGTTAAAGTTGTTGCCGAATTGCTTTTTACTCTGAGTATACCTGTATGAGAGGATTAAACCAAGAACAGCGAGGACCATCTTTATGGTTTTTTTTGAGTGCGGCCCCTCCCCCCCCCCCCAAATTTCGGCATATTTAGTATTCGTATGATACACCACTCAGTGCTCTTGGTGTTTTTTTAAGCAGATCTGATTGGTGCGCTATCTCTGGCTAATGAGCATTAGTATATACCACCACGCAGTGATCTTGGTGTTTTAAGCCATCTGGATTGAGTTCGCTATCTCTGGCTAATGAGCATTAGTATATACACACTCAGTGATCTTGGTGTTTTGAAGCAATCTGATTGGTTCGCTATCCTCCGGCTAATGAGCATTATTCACCTCCGTACCGAGTCAATAATGCCGTAAGCCCAAACCAAAATAAATGCTTACTTTTGAACTAAAGCATACTTTGATTTCACACTGCATTTGAACGGTGTTTCAAGGGACCGTCATTCTAGACTGTCACGAGTTTTTTTCGAAAGATCTAGACTATATTTCCATGTTCAAAAGATCTGTAAATAGTTTCGGCGAATGCCGCGCATGCTTGGCACACGCTTGGCACCGTTTTCCACGCATGAAATTTGAGAGGTCAAATTAAATCCATTTTTCTGGCTTCCTTCTTGAAAATGTTGTTGAGAATCAACTTCTCTGTGTTATATTACTAAACAATTATTCTGCCACTATTCAGCCTCGATTTCAAAGAATAATTGTGGTAAATATGAGATGACGATGTGATGAAGTAAAAATGAATTGAAATGACAGTGAAGTGACTTGCACTTGAGATGAGGGAGAAGTGAAGTGAGGTAAAGTTACGTGAAGAG
>JAHPZR010001511.1:0-22079 GCA_019787425.1 Platygyra sinensis
ATCAAAGTATCAAACTTCTTTACCCTTAGTCACACCAATATCATATCGATATCGATATATTATCATGATATTCTGATATTATCATGACATTTCAAAATATCAAACCTCTCTACACTTAGTCATACCGAGGCCAACACTTCATATCATACCGATATCGATATTTTGATATTATCATGATATTCTGATATTATCATGATATATCAAAATATCAAACCTCTCTACACTTAGTCATACCAAGGCCAACACTTCATATCATATCGATATCGATATTTTGATATTATCATGATATTCTGATATTATCATGATATATCAAAATATCAAACCTCTCTACACTTAGTCATACCAAGGCCAACACTTCATATCATACCGATATCGATATTTTGATATTATCATGATATTCTGATATTATCATGATATATCAAAATATCAAACCTCTCTACACTTAGTCATACCGAGGCCAACACTTCATATCATACCGATATCGATATTTTGATATTATCATGATATTCTGATATTATCATGATATATCAAAATATCAAACCTCTCTACACTTAGTCATACCGAGGCCAACACTTCATATCATATCGATATCGATATTTTGATATTATCATGATATTCTGATATTATCATGATATTCAAAATATCAAACCTCTCTACACTTAGTCATACCGAGGCCAACACTTCATATCATATCGATATCGATATTTTGATATTATCATGATATTCTGATATTATCATGATATTTCAAAATATCAAACCTCTCTACACTTAGTCATACCGAGGCCAACACTTCATATCATATCGATATCGATATTTTGATATTATCATGATATTCTGATATTATCATGATATTTCAAAATATCAAACCTCTCTACACTTAGTCATACCAAGGCCAACACTTCATATCATATCGATATCGATATTTTGATATTATCATGATATTCTGATATTATCATGATATTTCAAAATATCAAACCTCTCTACACTTAGTCATACCAAGGCCAACACTTCATATCATACCGATATCGATATTTTGATATTATCCTGATATTTCAAAATATCAAACCTCTCTACACTTAGTCATACCAAGGCCAACACTTCATATCATACCGATATCGATATTATGATATTATCATGATATTCTGATATTATCATGATATATCAAAATATCAAACCTCTCTACACTTAGTCATGCCAAGGCCAACACTTCATATCATACCGATATCGATATTTTGATATTATCATGATATTCTGATATTATCATATTACCATGATATTCTGATATTATCATGATATATCAAAACATTTATATTTGGAGATTAAAGTGATATATCAAGGGCATTTAGCAGTGGGAATATCAAAATATCATAACCTCTTATCAAAAATGATATATCATGATATTATCACTAAGCACTACAAGCAATGTATGACAAAATTTTTGATATATCAAAAATGATAGTACAGACTGATATTGTGATATTCTGCAATATCGCACCTCGCTACTCCAATCGGTGTGTAAAAAATGCAGAGTTCAGACTGCACACAGGCGGTGTTGGACTGTCCTTTCTCGACCGATTAATATTTCTGCACTCATGATGAGAATCAAACGAAAACTTTCTAGGAGCTGCTAGTGTAATAATATCTAGGCCAGCTACTTGCCAAGCCTCAATGGCAGGTGAGCATTTTTCTGCAGCAAAACTGGTCAATGGAATCGAAGTCGTGCTATGTTGAAAACTTTTGCTCAGCACTCGCGCTTGACATCCGATTCGATTTTCTACTTAGGCGCCATTACAAGCTTTGTTTATCCCAGTGCCAATCAGTCTCTGTTCTTACAAGAACGTACTAGTCATCTGCGGGCACAGCTGGTAGAAACTCACGCTTACTCAAACTATTTCGCTTGGAGCCCTTTCTTTTGTTTTGTCCGCCATTTTGAATTTTCAAGCGGGTTACCGCTGTACACTCGTTCCCAGACTCCTGTTCCCCGTTCCCCGTTCCCCGTTCCTGGTATTAGTAACATCCCACATCCAGTCTGATTTTGATGGATTATATCAGGTAGAACAGTTTTTATCCTCCATGCAATTGCTTTAGTCATAATTTTTGTATCTACATTTACAAGAGAGATAGGGCGCCAATTTACCTCAACTCATGAATGAATCAATTTCGATTCGTGTCACGCACTTTGTTAGCAAATAAGATACCTATTCCCTCCAATCCAAGAATAATAAACTCCGAGTTTGCTTTAAACTCAACTTGTGCAATGCAACTTACCAGTACCGGCATTACCGCAAGAACTAAGATTGCAATAAGGCGTCTTCTGTAACTCATATACGTAATAACCATTATAGTTCTTTGTTTTAATGAAGTTATTTAGCCAACAGTAGTTTTCTCGCCCACTATAAAAGACTTGATGTGCCAACACACCTTTTCCAAGAGAGATGGTTATTTCTTACATCATGTTTATTTATTTATTTATTTATTTTGTTCAATGATCAAGTAAGAAAAATAATCATATCATTTAAACGCACTTTCAGACTTCTCTAGTTAAGCAACTCAACCAGAATCAACTTACCAGTGCCGGCGTTACCACAATAGCTGTAATTACACCATGATGACCTTTGTAATTCATAGACGTAATAAGAACTGCAGTTCTTCACTTTAATTATGTTACGCCACGAACAACAGTCTATCATCCCACTAAAACAGACTGTGCGTGTCACCACACCATCGGCGATTGTGGGGTGTGTACCATTAAGCCAACCTGGATGTGTGGTACCGCAACGAAATCTAAGAACACATTTGTCTGGCATGCGGTCCCCAGCAGCCCCTTGAAAACGGTACCAACCAGTTACTAGTTCATTATCGCAGCGCGTATGCGGCTGCAATGCGTTTCCTTGAGCGCGGTATGCTTCATCAACAACTGAGTAATATTTGCAGCCATTAACTAGAGGTGAAAACAAAAAGTTAGTTATACTCGACAAAATTTAAATTTAATGCCATTATCTTTAATTTATTTTCTTTTATCTCGACGAATTTAAATCCTTCGATCAGTAAAAAGGAAAGTTAGTCATTTTTAAAATCTTTGGTCTCTTTTGTGATAACGCTAACTTAATTCTCATCTGCATGTGCCTTCCTCAAGTCAGAAGGTAAATTACTGTTTCTTAACGAACAAGGAAGCATTTGTCTTGGAGGTTTGTTCTTTAACAAAGCAGAATAAATAGGAGCAATTAGAAAACAATTCTGTGAAGTAGATTTTGCCTAAAGAAAAAAAAAAATAATAGAAATTTCAAGATAAGAAAATTCCACTTCAGAGCTTTTTTTTTTTTTTTTTTTTTTACAATTTCGCTCGTACATTCCGCTTTTGCTGTTAAATATATATATATATTGCATTAAAAATTTAAGTGGGGTCACTTAATCAGTTTTTGAGATATTAGCTTCGTCATATAGGAATATTTAGCGCGCGTCCTACGCGCAAATTAAAATCTCCACTTTGCAACATTGAATTTTGTGCATGCGTGTACGCGGTTTGATGATCGGTTAAGCCCACAATTCCACGCCAATAGACGAGAATAGTGTTTTTTTTTGTTTTGTTTTGTTTTGTTTTGTTTTTTTCTGTACGTAGTCGTTACCAGCATATAGTAAAACACAAGTACCATAAATACCCGAGAGTGACACTTGCCTAGTAAAAAAAAGAGTATTTTTTTTTTCCCGGCTGTTTTTAGTACATAGTGCACTATTTAGCACTCTAGCTATCAGCAAGCACTAGACCCAACTACTCGGTCTGACAACATTATCAAATCGTAGGATACTCTTGTGTAAAAAGTTGATGGCTGATATGAGGGATGAGAGCCTCCCCATATTCTTGCTATCTCCACAAGTCACAACACGAACTATACCATATCAATTAAGATCAGGAAGCATCATAGCTCCAAAAACAATGAAAAGGACAAAGAGAACAAACGAATCTTTTACATTTAGATTCGCATGAATCTATACTAATTATTATCATTGTTATTGTAGTTAGACTTAGGTAGTAAACATTGTTTGTAAACTAAACTGTTTATTCAGTTTTTAACTGCCAGAAGTGTTAATGAATGATTTTTTTTTTTTTTGGATGGTTTTGGGGATTGTCTTCTGCTAAGTCACTAAGGTGTTATTTCACTAAGGGCCTATGGCGCTAAAGTGCAAACTTCATAATGTGTTTATTGAATTAACTTTGATTAATTAATTACTATAGAGACAAGGAAGTGATTGGGGTGAGGTAGGAGAGGTGTTATGTACCCATCACATACGTCAGTTAGCTGTTAACCTCGCAAAGCTATGTATGAATTTGTGACAAAAGAAAAATGTCGAATGCTCAAATATTGCTGCAGACCCCGTTACACCTAATGAAAGCGCAGTGTTTGAAGAGACTCGGTCACCGATGCAGGGTAATTGGTATTCCGTGACAATCTTACGCTATCTTATCTTCATTTCAGGCTTCTCGTATAAGCCTATACTTTCCTGCTCGGCTCGGCTCAGCGCAATAAACTCCAAGTTTGCTATCTACCTCAACTCATGAATACAACTTACCAGCACCGGCATTACTGCAGTAACTAAGATTGCAATAAGGCGTCTTCTGTAACTCATGTATGTAATAACCACTATAGTTCTTTGTTTTAAGGTGATTCCTTAGAAGTAAAAGTTACCGATGAAATTTTTTGAAACTTTTCCTGAATGTTCTCTACCAGGCACTGTTTTGAAAAAAAAGTAATAAATATGATAGGTCAACATTCTCGTTTAACAGATGTGATGGGCCAATCTTACCTCATTTGTGTCTGTACTCGTGCTATAATCCCGCCCGTTATTCATCGGTCCGCGTTACTTTTTCCTGTAGCTCGAAACATAGTTTATAAAAGTACGTAATACTCGGGAAAAACTTGACAGGTAGAAAGTGTCGAGCCGAGTATAGAACATTATGAAATTATCAACCTCGGATAATCCAATTCTAGCTTTCTGACTGGCACACTGTATCTCGGTTACCAGCGATTATACCTACATTTGACCTTGTATGGATATTAATACGACAAATGTGCCAAGTTCTGTCGGCAAAATATTGGATGAAAAAAAAGCACATTCGGTGAGCTTTCTGCAGAAGAAATACAAGAAATTAAGGACAATCCCATCCCAGTAATAACAAAAAAGCCGTAAACTTGGAATGACAGTATTCAACGGTACGTACCCGTTAAGTTTCCCTTAAAAGCTGTAAAATTTTAAACAAGAACCATGGAGATTTCACGCATTCATGAAGATTACGTAACAACAATTTTTACCTTAATGTTACTGAATGGCTTGCTAGTCCCGGTGGCGCGTACCAAACTTTCGAAACCGATAGAAGAAATGTCAAAAGAAGACTTCAGAATGTTTCGCGGAAGAGTTTTTGCACGTTTGCGAGGAATAAAGATGGTTCACTGTCAGTTAACAAAAGTTTATCAATAAAGTCCATCTCAGAGCCGCCGTTGATCGTTTCCTTCGCTCGCTGCCGCTCAACAAACCGTTTTCCACTATTTCTGACCCCGCTTTTACTGAGGCAAATAAAGTATTAGAGCATTTGCAAAAAAACCTCAGAAAAAAATTCAATATATCCGAACTAATAGAGCGCATACGATCAGAAACCAATTTCCAATGAACATATGAAGAAACTGTTCGACAGCGGTGAGCTCGGACGGGCAGAGAGCAAAACTGCCGCAAAACTACAGAGGACGACCTACCTCAATCTCTCTTTTGGCCGACCAGGACAACGCCAGCTAATTATAACGCCAACAATTCTGTCCTTGCGAAAAACCCATCAACTGAGGAATTGAGTATTTTCGTGAGCTGAACCGAAGCGTTCGCTCGAATCTCAGTTTACCAGCCACGAAAAACCATCAGGGTCTCGGAGATTCTGAAGATGAATCCGATGCTAAGATAATTCTGTGCCTGACTCTGAAACTGACCAGCAATCATCTCCACATATCCAGCTCGAACTGATGTGAGGGCAGTCACAGCAAGGGAACGCTGATAGAGTTCTTGACGAGAAAAATTTTGACACAACGTCTGTCACATGGCGATCAGAAGTTTTCCGCAGTATTTTTACAACTATTATGTGCAAGTGCACAATTAAAATCCTTCTAGATGACTCAAACTTGAACGCTTTTGAAACTTTTTGACCAAGGTTGAATATTCTTCGTTCGGAAGGTGTTTCTTGAGTTATTAATGATGGTAATTTTCGTTCAGCAGACTCGCCGGCTTCGGTTTCAAATTTTCATTCAACTATACTATTAAAGTTTATGTTGCAGTTAATTTTTGGTTTCAGTTAATTTTATAATTTAACTAGTCAGTTTTTTTTTTAACTAGGTAATTTTATTTTTAACTAGTTAGTTTTTTCTAACTAGCTGATTTTATTTTTTACCTGGTTTGTTTTTTCTAACTAGGTTTTTTATCAACTGTCTAAAAAACGCAAATTTTGTTTTTCTTGCAGTTAAAAAGCAGCTTGAGGTACAAGAAGAATGGCGGAGAAAAACTCACAACCTAAACTCCTGTAACACGCCCTGTTCTCCTTCTCAGACCACCCCTATCAGTTCCTTTTTTCACCATATCCCACCCTACGTATTCTTACATTGTCACCACTCTTTAGCATGGGATTTTTATTTTCTTACCTTTGTCGATAGCTGGATTCGAACTCACGACTTTACTCTACTCTCTTCCTTCTGATCCTCTCTTCTAACCACTGTACCACACAGGAAACGATGAAACGAGTTCCTTGTTTTTGAATAATAATACTGAGTTTGGTGCCCAATCTCTCTCGGCCTCGCACATGCGTATTTAGCATCAACACGGACTTGGCACGAACTTGAATTTCTTTCTCAGTTTGTAATGGCAACGTGCGTCAATGAGAAGACATTTTATGAAAAATTAGAGCTATTGAAAGAAAACTCGAAAAGCAAAATCACTGTTTACATCGACCAGAAATTTTATGACGATGCGAAAAATTATTTACAAGGGGGAGAAGAAAAACGACACAGAACCGAAGGAGAACTTTCAAAGCAAGGCATCAACACTATCAAGCGAAAAGGTTGGGCTGTAAGGCAAGGCGACATTGTAACGAGAGACAACAAGATAGTAGTACCAAAAGGGGAGCTGCACAAAGTTCTCTGTCAATGCCACTCCTCCATAGCGCACAGTGGAAGAGATAAAATGAACAACTATGTTAAAGGTATCTACTCTGAAATTCCGCAACAAGTCGTGTCTTTGTTTACCAGTTTGTGCCCACTTCATGCCCAGCAAAAGAGCATCACAGACCACAAAAAACGGCCAGTGACAAACCCAATACATGCTGAAACGTTTCTGTCACATGTAGAAGTTGATCTTATAGACTTTCGAAATCTCAGATGTTCATGTGATAACAAAAGCCATCAATGGGTCCTACACATAACTGACCACCATACAAAGTACTCATGGTTATATGCTTTACACACCAAAACAGCTGAAGAAGTATTAGAGAAATTAGAAGCATTATTCTGGGTTTTTGGATTTCCTGAAACCCTCCACACTGATAATGGCAAAGAATTCAAGAACAAACTGATGCAGGAATTCTGTGAAAAGCATGGAATAAAACAAGTACACGGTGCACCAAGGACACCTCAAAAACAAGGCTTGGTAGAAAGGAATAACAGGACAGCGAAAGAAAACTTAACCAACATTCTGAAAGAGATTCAAGCTGACCTCAATTCCTGGTGTTCAAAACTTGGAGAAGCAGCATACAAAAAGAATATCACCTTTCACAGGGCTGTCAAACAAACACCCTACCGACTAGTGTTTGGAATTGATCCTAAAAAAGAAATGCAGATGAAGGTCCCAGCAGAAGAAGATCACCAAACCGAGACAGCAAATGAAATAGAAGGAAGAAAACGAAAATCCTCACCCACTTGTGAAGCAGAAAGCAGGAAAAGAATGAGAACTGAAGCCAACTCCAATCAAGTGGATTACAATGAAAGTATGAAAAAGTCAAGGCAAAAGGCTAAAACTTTAAATATTGGAGATTATGTGAGCATCAAAATTGACAAGGTAGATAAGACACCACTCCATCCAAATGTCCTTATAGGGGAAATTCTAGCATTTGAAAATGATTATGCCAAAGTTGCCTGTAAATTTGGAATAATTTCCACCCTCATTTCACCAGCTAGACTAGTTAAATGTCAAGCAACAAATATAGTCATAAGTAAAGACAAGAGCATAACATTTACCAAAGCATGCAAAATGGCAATCAACCAGTAGAACATAAATGTGAACTTTATTTTTTCGCTTTACAATTCAATAAAAAATGCATTCTATTGTTATTTGGTGTCAGTTGTCATGATCGTAAATTACCCCACTCTCTTACCCCAATCCGTACGCTTAGATTTAATCAATAACCCCTGATGAGATTTTCCTAAACGCAAATTAACAAATTGACGTCATTTTGTCATGCATCTGTCCTGTTATTGATCATGAATTTCATCATAACATTGTCAAAGTAGCTGTGGATCCATTCACCGCTTTTGTTAGCCAATGAGCGCACAAGATTTTCTGCAGTTATCATTAAAAATAAAATGTTAGCTTAACCTTAATAAACATATTCATTCCAAAAAATTCTGGATTATAAAAATTATTACTTTAAAATCGAGGAGGAAAAAATGTGGACAGAAAAGAGACAAGGAAGAATCTTATTTCCCTTTATTTCATTTGCAAAATAAGTGTCATAATCGCTCACCCAAACACCATTTTATAGCCAACCACAAGCAACCTTTCTAGAGGCCTAAATCCCCATCTCTAACAATTTTAAAGCACCTGCATAAGATGAAATCACCATTATTTTAAGCAGTTTAAGACTTTGTTTAGTTTTAAAATATTACTAATGCACCCTAAAATGTAATATTTCTTTACTGTTTTCTCTACCTTCGAACTAAAATTGCAAAAATTTTTCTAAGTCTTGTAAAAATTGTTTTGTTTTTCCATATTTTAAATCTAAAATTTACAAAAATTTCTAAAAAGTATGTGACACTTAGAAAAAAAACGGAAAAATCCCACTAGTTCATCCACCAAAGCCCTGTTAGAAAAAACAAACCAGTCAAAAATAAAATCAACTAGTTTGAAAAAAACAAACTAGTTAAAAATAAAATTACCTAGTTAGAAAAAACTAACTAGTTAAATTATAAAATTAACTGAAATTAAAAATTAACTGCAACATATACAAAATGTCATGCGAGATCATAAGTACCAATCGAGAATAAACAACTGCCATGTGAGATTTAAATTAACTGTTGACAATGAAAAATCGTTGCGTGAGAAAAAGAGATCACCATTCGAGATTATCGATTGTTTTTTTTTTTTTCTGAGCCGGTTATACATAACCAGTCAGCGGAGAGTATTTTGGCGGGATTTTCTCTCCCTTGTGAGTGGCGCCTCTCGCTTGCTTTGGGTCAAAATGGCGCAGCAATCAGAACAGCAACTCCGTTATCTTCTTGAGGAAGTTTGAGTATTAACGGAGCAAATTTCTCAGCCAAATCAATCGAATGTTAATGCTGAAGTGTCCCGTGTTTTTTGGACGCTCGCAAGGTAGACAAGGTTGTCCAAGCTCAAGCTTCAATCAAAATGCAAGTCCCGCAAGTTCCTCGCATTTTAGACGAATTGCTAACATAAGACGGCTTGGAACCTCCAGCAGGACAAATAGGTCAAAACTGAAAGCGAAACAGAGACAGAGTGCGGACATGTTCTCCATGCATGCCAGTTTCATAAAGTCATGAACGAAGAACAAGTTGAGACCACCATAATGGAGGCGTTTGGAGAAACCATCCCTCGCCTTGTGGATATAGAAATCCTTATGTCAGTCCATAACAAGCTTGTTAAGCCAACCCTTGCACCAGGTCAGGAAGGGATTGCTGGTGTAATTTTACATCGACTTTTCAAAAACAAACCCATATATGTGAGGCCAAATCAAGTGTTGCTGCCCGATCTATCAGAGGTAAGATTCGATGTAACTCGACTTGATTTCTTATTGTAGACGATGAAAATATGTTAGTAATTAATGAGTAATTAGGCAAGTATTCAAGTCATGCCCAATACTGCATCTCCCATGTTAAATTGGTTGGAGAGAAGGGCTGGGAATACTTAAGCTTATATTGTATCAGGACAAATACAAACAAATAGTTCTTGTATCAGGAAATTCTGCAAAGAGACTACCTCAATCTACTCCAACAGACGTAAATTCTTCTTCACAAGCTAGTCAGTTGCCACTACAACCTCAAGTCAATACTGATCAAAGTCCAGGGCAAAGTGGACATAAACCAGATGCAAGTACTCCTGTACAGAGACTACCTCGTGCCACTGAAACAGACCCAAATTCTTCACAAGCCAATCAGCTGCCACTACAACCTCAGGTCAATATTGATCAAAGTCCAGGGGCAAGTGGACATATACCAGAAGCAGGTACCTGTTTTTAAGATCTATTCCATGGGTGGAAAAGTTGGGACATTTTCTTTAAGAGTACTTTCATTTAATTTTTCAATCCTGTGATGAGAAGATAATTAAACCTATAGAAGACATATCCCTTAAACGCTCTCCTTTCAAAGTCCTTGTGATATGATGGCTACCAGATACATAATGAACATGTGGTTATGATATTTGATCCCTTTGCTTTAAAAAAAAAAGTTGTTACCCTTCCTAAAATGTTAAAAATGGCAGGTCAAAGGATGTTTAACAGTTCAGTTATTGTCAGACTGAAAGCTAAAACCTCATACATGTAAGTTACCTTTAGTTAGATCTTCTAATTAGTAGTCCTTTCTTACATGACCTGTTCTTCTTTTGTTGCAGATCTTCCCTCTGAGCTGGATGATGCTTTTTCAAAACATGTATTTTTACATCGAGCTCTTTTAAAGGATGATATGATAGAACTTTTCAGTGATCCTAGTATGATAAATGTTAACTTAGATGTAACTATAATTGGAAATGAAGGTAATCCAGAGGAGGGTACTGGAATGGGTGTAATGAGGGAAGCATTGACCAGCTTTTGGCAACTAGTGTACCATTCACTAACTGTTGGAACACAGGAAAAAGTGCCATGCATAAGGCATGAACTTCAGAAAACACCGTGGGAAGCAATTGCACCGTAATTGTGTTTGGTGTTAAAAGGTTTAATGATTTTCCATTTTTTTTTTGTCACGAGCTGTTATTGCATCAGTGCTGTTCGGAGAGGGGAGCATTCCAAGCAGTTTCTTACTGGAATCATTTTTACAACACCCAGTATGCAAATTATGCTTTCCATCTATTTAAACTCTAACACTTGTAAGTATTTATCACTTGACAATTTAGTTACGATGACTTCGAAACGTCGTGAAAATATAAATCTAGTCAGTTTCATTTGTCTTTCTTTCTTAGTATCACAAGAGGAAAGGGAAACTATTCTTATTGCACTGGGTGATAAATTTGATCCTTATGATAGGGTCCTCCTGGACTTCCTGAGCAATTTGAAGTGCTTTACTAAAGTAACTGCAGGGAACATTTCACAAGTTATTCATGAGTTAGCTCACCAAGAACTCCTGCAGAAGCCCAGGTACATTATTGATTGTTTTGTACCAATACTTTCAGTTTTAAGAGCATTCCCTGCCTTTCAAAACTTTCAAGTTTTGCAAGAGATGTAACTTGAAAAGAAGCCAACTCCCGAAGAAAATTATCAAACTTCTTGATGCAAATCCACAAAATGAAACGGAGAGAATGTCTCTGGATCAGCTTAGGAGATACATTAGGTCCCTGGATGGACAAGCTGTGCCTCAGTTTTTTTTTTTTTTTTTTTCATTTTTGACAGGGAGTAATGTTATTACATATGAGTCAATATTGGTTACATTCAGTATGCTTGAGGGGGCTGGACGTAGACCAATAATTAGAACTTGTGGTCCCATAATTGAGCTTCCTTCCATATACCACTCATATTCAGAACTTGAAAAGAGGGCTTGGTCTTTCAATATTGCTTGATTTTGTTCGTGAAATTCTTGTGCCTAAGTTGCACATTTGCCTTTGCGGAATCAAAGTTGCTTTTCTCAGGTACAAGTTTCCATGAAGCATTCAGTTGAATAAGGGTAATGTTGAAAATAATATAGACCCTTTGGCATAAATGGCGCCTAAATTTGAATAACAATACTTGGTACACCCTTAGCCTCCCATTAATGTTTCAAGACAAAGGAATTTTCACATGAATGTGAGGCTAAGGATGTACCAAGTATTGTTATTCAAATTTAGGCGCCATTTATGCAAAGGGTCTATTGTTGCTGTTTGATGTTAGAAGGCTGTAAAAGAGACTTGGGAGTGTTAATATTCGTTGTCCAAACAAGTCCATGTTGAAAAAAAAAAAAAGAAAAGTTAGGTCCAGTTAAAATCAATTTCAGTTGTGACTGCCAGTTCTTTTGTTACAAGTTAGAAAGCCTTTTTGACAGGGCTGTAAAATTCTCATTAGCAGATCTCTTATTTGACATCAATAAATAATGAATTGACTTAAGGACGGTGCCTACTATTGTTATTGCGCATACGGTCTGCGAATCTCGAGATACTCGGATTTCCAATGGATGATGCTTATAAAACAGGGATATTTTTGCGCGGTTCAAAACTTTGCGGAGAAAGTAGAACTTAGCAAGTCTTCTTGGTATCCAAAAAGAAAATTGGGGGTAACCACGCATTTTTCGAGATAATTAAGCTTCAATTGAAAAAAAAAAAACGTCATATATTGCTTTGTATTTTAAAGCTTTTTACAAATATTTCTGATTAATTATCTTCGAAAAATGCGTGGTGACCCCCAATTTTCTTTTCGGATTTCAATAGCACTCGTTATGATTTGCTTTTCCCGCATATTCAGTAAACCGCGCAAAAATACCTTTGAATTAGTAGGCACCGTCCTTAATCTACTGAAGTGCTGTGAGTGGTCATTAGATAACAAGATATTTTTCAGCCTCCCGGAATGACACAACTCAGAGTAACAAGTGACATATTGGTTATACCAATAGGTGGCTTTTAAGAAATCAGAATGCCCAAATTTAAAATTGCAGTAGAAACTGTATTGGCTGTTAGTACACTACTTACACCACAAGGCAAATGCATTTGAAAATGTTCTTTTGTTAAATCAGTGAAAATAACATTATTCCACCAAAATCAAAACTATTTAAATAAAAGCATCATACATGCAGTTCGTTTAAGAAATCAATCATACTACTGACAGCAGTTGACAACTGTCATTACATCCATGCACGATGTCCAGAAAAATCAGAAATCATAAATTTTGCTCCTCACTGAAGTGTTCAGTGCAATCAATTTGAAACTAATGAAACAAATTGATGAACATTTCATTGCACAAGCTTTGAACACAACAGAATAACTTCAATCCTGTTGACTGTCTGACCTTCCTAATGCATTGTTCTTCATTAAAAAAAAAAAAAACGAAAAAAAAAAAACGATATCTGCAGTAAGATTTTCCATCCTTGTGAAGCTCATGTGAAGGATAACAGTGTTCAAAGGTTCGGTTACTTCCATTACCATCGCAGGAAGGTTGAACATTCTTTTGATGAGAAGTTGAAACATGTTCTTCATTACGGCTTAGTGGAACCTTCCGTGATTGTCACAGTGTCCAGAAAATGATTAATTCCATTGTTGCCATCATCAGAGAGAGGGTCAATCCTACTTTGTAATTCCTGCAGTTGGTGATCTGTAAGCTGAATGTGTGACTCTGGCACAACAACATTGTTGTCAGTTTTAATGTCAATTAGTGGGCCATCATAATCAATTCCATATGTCTGCCAATTTGTGGTAAGTGATTCCTCAGGAGTAGTGAGTAATCTTGTGTACCACATTGCCAATGGTGTTTGGTGACCTACTGTTCTAATAGCATGATGGTTCCACTGGCTTGTAAACTCGCTTAGAGAGGCAATGATCCGAGGAAGATACACATATTGCAAAGCCAGCAGGTGTAACCAAAATTCCACTATTCTCAATGAAATCGAACAATTCCTTGTAAAGTGCTGAGCTAACTCTATTAACTTCAGCCCATAGCCTTTCAATCCGCTGATTGTGGACACTTCTACCGGCGATGAAACTACCTCTGTCTGATCCTTGATTAATGATCATGAACCTTGCCACATCTACATTCTTCATACTCTGGTCACCACGAACTCTGGAAGGGAGTCCAAACTTCTTGCACCCCACGCTTAAAGTATTGAAGCACAGTACTTATTTGTTGTCTGTGCAACATTTCAGATATATTATGGCTCTGCTGTAGCCATCGATGCATCCATGGATGACGAATCTCCATGAGATTAGTTTATGGTTTGAATCAATGTGCCACAGATGATTTGGACCAGTGACATTGTAGGTTCTTCGACAGATCGCATACCGACGTCTCACAGCTCTACCTATACCATCTATCTTCTTCAAGCTTTCTCTGATTCTGAATCGTTGAACATTTATATCCCTACCTTTGAGACTGCCTCTAACATAGGTTTCCCCACTATATGGCGTTAAATTTAGGGTCTGCTGTATCTGACTGTCTAATTCTTCATCCGTAATATCTGGGAAATTGTTTTCCACTCCAAACTCGATCCTTCTTCTGTATAGTGTTTGGTCGGAAATTACAAGGCATATTGCTATACTTCGATCTCCAGTTTATTTCTGTCTCACGAAATTGCTCGATCATTTCCTTTGTAATAATGTACGCCGGTCTTCCTCCTGTACTTGCAGAGAATGCTAATGGAGCGTTCTCCTTTGAACGAATGCTGGATGCGTGTAAAATATCTGACGTCTTTCTCAATAACATAGCTAAAGATACTTCTAACACCTTAAACAGCTCGCCTAGAGAGGAATTTTGTGACAGTGATATGGCAATAAGCATTTTTGTGTGTTCCTTAAGCTTCCTTGCACAGATTTCTAATTCTACATGATCAGATGCACGATAAACTGCAGCGGCTCTTTCAACAATACTCGTTAAAGAATCAATAAACTCTGTAAGGTCCTCTGCACCCAGTTGCTCCACCATTTTGAAGATGAAATGCCGCCAAAATACTCTCAGCTGACTGGTTATGTATCACCGGCTCAGAAAAAAAAACAAACAAACAAACAATCGATAATCTCGAATGGTGATTTCTTTTTCTCACACAACGATTTTTCAGTCTCAACAGTTAATTTAAATCTCGCATGGCAGTTTTTCATTCTCGATTGGTACTTATGATCTGCATGACATTTTTTCATTCTCGTATAGCAATTTTAATTTCTCATCACGGTGATTTTCTAATCTCACGTAGTGATTTTCCAATCTCGCCCAGTGATTTCTCATTCTCACACATCGATCACTGAGACTCGATAGGTGATTTTCAACTCAACCGACTTTTGTCATGCTTGGCTTGCCATAGAAATGCATTGCAGGAAGGGAATTACTGGAATAAGATGTAAGTTCAATACAAAGCTCGAGGATCCGACTTTGCGGATGATATAGCCCTTTTGTCATCGACCAGACAACACATCCAGACTAAGACGGACAAGCTGGCCCATGAAGCAGAATGGGTAGGACTAAAAGTCAATGTAGACAAATGTAAGCTGCTCCCATTAAATTCACGGAACAACGATATGGTGGAGGTAAATGGGCAAAGAATACAGGATGTTGCTAGATTTGTGTACCTAGCAGCTACAGTTTCCAAAGAGGGTGGAGGTACTGAAGACATCCATAACAGAGTAGTCAGAGCGAGAGGGGTATACATGAGATTGAAAAAGATCTGGAGCAGCCACAGCATCAGTCGACGAACCAAAGTCAGGCTTTATAAAAGACTAGTACAGCCAGTCTTGATGTATAGCTGCGAGACGTGGAAGATGAATAAGTGTGATGAAAAGGAAATCGATGTCTTCCAAAGCAGATGTCCTTGGGTGGAGAGTATTATATGGTCAGCATTTTAATCCGCGTTACTGTCTAGGTAAGTCTAGGTTGGTCTAGGTAAATCATTAATATTCAAACTGTCTAGGTAAAAATGGATTCCTCCAAACTAATGAAGTGTCTAGGTAAAGTGCCTCCTCCATACTAATAAGCGTCACTCTAGTACAATACAAACAATACACTTGCCTGGGCTTGCACGCTAATAATTAACCCTGATTGGAAAAATCTCTTATGTGTTAAAATTATAAGCACGAATTTTAACGAAAGCGCCATCGTTCTCGCAATCGCTTTGCTGCGAAAGTCTATCTCCGAGACTTTCAGTTTATTCGAAACGTTTATCATGAAGATGGCTTTTTTTCACTAGCGTCCATGTTTTTTAAACTGCTTTGAGCGCTTGTTTAACTGTCCGTGATTCGGAAACGCTGACAACCACAAATTTTTGAAAGCGTAATTAGGTTCTCTAGCTTTCTTTGAAAACGTTCTCCAATTTTCCAAACTGGGATCTTTTAACCCCGATTGGTTTAGGTAGAATCTATCATGATTTTATTCTTAGCTTTGCTGAAGAGAGAGAGAATTAATTCTTAGCTAACTGCTCGAGTTTTCCGCTCCGTTAGTCACTCATTTTGCAATCACGCAGTGCCTCTTACTTTTAACCCCAGATTTGCATACAAACTCGAACGGAGAAACCCATGGGACAGCTATATCATTGAAATGACAACAATAGAAGTTCAGAGCGCTAATGAATTGTCAACACGCGACAATAAATATTTTTGAGCAGCACGTTTTCTTAAGAGACTTTATTGCTTGTTAAGAGAGAGATTTGAAATGATTCAAATACACACAGATTTGAAATGAATACACCAAAATTAAAACAACTACGAAGTGTTTAACACAAAGTACATCAGGAAATTAGGATGCAATGAACAATAAGACCGAAGGCCCCTTAACAAAGAAATAAACTGCAATAGAACAACACACTAGATATCGGTTTGAAATACATTTTTATTGAGAACAAAACACAGTAGTTCTAGTCTTCATCTTGTGGAATGGGTTGCTTCACAAACAATCGATTAAACAAGAATTTCCGCTGATCAATGGCTAGTTCTCACTGTCGATTCTAACCAATCAAATCCAACTTTATCTTTCAGATCTTTTTGGGTTTCCATCACTTTTTGGAAGGTGTAATCTTTCTTCATCGCTCGCATCCACTGCAAATACTCTAAAAATACTTTTCTCACTTCTTTTCTGTAGAGAGGAAGGAGAGCGTTCTGCGCTTTAAGGTGAGCTACATTTTCCGAATCCCCGTTCCTTTCGTACTCGTCGACCAAAGCATTGAACTGAACCTCGTGGCGTTCTTGCGCTTCATCTAATATGCGCGACCAAGGGTTTAAGCGCTCTGTCACTTCTTGGGAAGAATCTGTTTCTTGGCTAGATTGGGAAGAATCCGTTTCTTGGCTAGATTGAGAGTCTTCACTTTCTTCGTAATATCCATTACCTCGTTGAAGAAGGCAGTAATTACAACCGTCGATCCAAGACATTTTTTTGGGTTTGAACAGCACGAACTTTGACAGCAAACTGAACGGCAAGTGGAACGCCGCCTTTAAAACAAGCAGTGAAAATGTGAAGCTTATGGGACGCGGTTTAGTGTGACAAGCTACTGTTACTACAGGTGGGGTTACTAAGCTCTCTTCTCTGTATTCGGCCCTTCATCAACTCCAAACAAAGTGAGCCACTCAGGAACTGAATCTGCTGTTGTTTTATAATGTTTGATGTTATTGGCTGCTTTTCTAACGCCCCTTGGTAGAGATTTCAGTGATTCCTTTACTCCTCTTGGTTGAGATTTCAGGGATTTCTTTACTCCTCTTGGTGTTGATAAGTGATGGACTGTTGTATCCTTTTCCTCTTCCTGCACTGATAGAGGTGTTTCACTTGTTGAAGGTCTTAATACCCGGCTCCTCTCTGCTGGATAGATCATCACTCTAACCTTAGGTTGTAGTTTCACTTCTAGTAACCCCTTTCTTCGTTTGATATAATCTAATCCATGTACATCTGTGAGATGATTAGACAATCTAACGAGATATTTTGCTCCACAATTCGGAAGTGGGCAATCACGGCATACGCGTTTAGTCATGTTAACAGTTCGAGATCTCAACAAAAATAAAACAGTTCCAGCGAATTTTAACCTTTAATGCGAAGGACAAAAAGGACACAACACAGGACAAAAAGGCCTCAACACAGGACAAAAAGGCCTTTCGCGGGACAAAATTAAAGGGACAAAACCAGGCCATTCAGGACAAAAGGGCAGAGAGGGCAATTTTTGACTTTGTGGTTTTTTTTTTTCCCTGAGCGCGCGTGGAATCTCGCGTGTAAGTCGCGCGCGTGGCTAAACAGAAGACAAGTCATGGTTAGCATACATTTATTTACAAACTATCTACTAATTAACTCATTTTGAAATCTTAAATCTTAAGAAAAAATCTTTCCATTGACAATCTATAGAAAAACTATTTAAAAAATTTCAATATCTTAAGGCAGAATCAGTAATTTTAGCTGGAAAATATTGATATTAAAGTTGGTTAACTTAAAAATTTTGTAAGATCTCTTGTCAAGAAGGCAAGGCCAAAAAAATCAATAAATCAGGATTAATAATATCAAACAATTACTCTCCTAAAGTGTGGAAAGGTTAATAACCTATAGATTTGGGATTTCATGATTTAAAACGACGCGCGCGTGTTCTACGCGAGATTCCACGCGCGCTCAGGGAAAAAAAAAAACACAACGTCAAAAAGTTGTCCTCTCTGCTCTTTTGTCCTGAATGGCCTCGTTGTGTCCCTTTTGTCCCGCAAAAGGCCTTTTTGTCCTGTGTTGAGGCCTTTTTGTCCTGTGTTGTGTCCTTTTTTGTCCTTCGCATTAAAGGTTAAAATTCGCTTTTGTGACAACGTAAACACTTAATATTCTCAGCCACATGTGCTATCCTCAAGTCATAGATCAGATTACTTTTTCTTATCAAGCAAGCACGCAGTTGTGTTGGATGTTGGTCTTTCACAAACCAGAAGAAATAGGCACAATTAGAAAACAATTCTGTGAAGTAGATTTTGCCTAAATTGACAAAAAAAAGAAAAAAAAAGAAAAGAAATGGAAATTTCAAGATTAGAAAATTTCACTTAGAAAATTTCACTTCAGAGTCTTTGTCTTCATGGATAAGGAATTTTTAGCGTCGGCTTCCTGTGCGCAAATTAAAATCTCGACCTTCCCAGGTCGCACTTTACGCATGCGTGAAAGCGGTTTGCAATTCCACGCGAATAAAATGGAATACCCACGAATGCTATTTTCTGTATTCTATAGTCGTTACCAGCATTTCGTAGAAGAAGAGTACCATAAATACCCAAGGGTGAGACTTGGCTAGCAAAAAGAACTAAGAAAATATGGAGAGAAGTTTTTTTTTTTTTGTTGTTTTTTTTTTCCCTGCTGTTTTAAGTGACAAACAGAGTGCACTATTGGGATGGACGACTGTCAATCCTTGTTTAAAAGCAACTATAGTCATTTTTAAAATCTTTTGTCGCTTTTGTGACAACGTAAAAACTTAATATTCTCAGCTACATGTGCTATCCTCAAGTCATAGATCAAATTACTTTTTCTTATCAAGCAAGCACGCAGTTGTGTTGGATGTTGGTCTTTCACAAAGCAGAAGAAATAGGCACAATTAGAAAACAATTCTGTGAAGTAGATTTTGCCTAAATTGACAAAAAAAAGAAAAAAAGAAAAGAATGGAAATTTCAAGATTAGAAAATTTCACTTAGAGTCTTTTTTTTTTTTTTTACAATTTTGCACATGCATTCCGCCTTCGCTGTTAAATAAGTTTTTGCATTAAATAAGTAGGGTCACCGGATCAGTTTTTGAGATATTAGCTTCGTGGATAAGGAATTTTTAGCGCCGGCTTCCTGTGCGCAAATTAAAATCTCGACTTCCCAGGTCGCACTTTACGCATGCGTGAAAGCGGTTTGCAATTCCACGCGAAATAAACTGGAATACCCACGAATGCTATTTTCTGTATTCTATAGTCGTTACCAGCATTTAGTAGAAGAAGAGTACCATAAATACCCAAGGGTGAGACTTGCCTAGCAAAAAGAACTAAGAAAATATGGAGAGAAGTTTTTTTTTTTTTTTTCCCTGCTGTTTTAAGTGACAAACAGAGTGCACTATTGGGATGGTTTTGGGGGCTGCCTTCCGCTAAGGCACTTAGGCTATATGTCACTATGGGCCTATGGCGTTAAAGTGCAAACTTTATGTGTTTGTTTATTGATTTAATTTCAATTAATTAATTTGTCTAGAGGCCAGGAAGTGATTGGGGTGAGGTAGGAGAGGTGGATGTGTACCCTATTATCTACGTCAGTTAACTGTTGACATCGCGACGCTATGCATAAATTTGTTACAAAAAGAAACATGGGAAATGCTCAAATATTGCCGCAGACTCCGTGGCACCTAATGAAAGCGCATGCGCAAATAAATTTAATCAGTCTTAGAAGCTGACTCACAGATTTCTCTAGCTAGTACAGGATGAATTCATTGGGAATCAACTTACCAGCACCGGCGTTACCACAATAGCGATGATAACTCCAAGATGGCCTCTGTAACTCATAGACGTAATAAGAACTGCAGTTCCTCACTTGAATTATGTTTTGCCACACACAACAGTCTATGCTCCCGCTAAAACAGACTGTGCGTGTCACAACACCATCGGCGATTGTGGGGTGTGTACCATTAAGCCAACCAGGTTGTTTGGTACCGCAGCGAAATCTGAGAACACATTTGTCTGGCATGCGGTCCCCAGCAGCTCCTTGAAAACGGTACCAACCAGTTACTAGTTCGTTATCGCTTCTCCAATGCGACTGCAATACGTTTCCTTGAGCGCGGTCTGCTTCATCAAGAACTGAGTAATTTTTGCAGCCATCCACTTGAAGTGGAAACAAAAAGTTAGTTATACTCCACAATATTTGAAACACTCTGCTATTATCGTTAGTTAGTTTCTTTTATCTTGACGACTGTCAATCCTTGTTTAAAAGCAAATATAGTCATTATTTTAAAATCTTTTGTCGCTTTTGTGACAACGTAAAAACTTAATATTCTCATCTACATGTGCTATCCTCAAGTCATAGATCAAATTACTTTTTGTTATCGAACAAGCACGCAGTTGTGTTGGATGTTGGTCTTTCAAAAAGCAGAAGAAATAGGCACAATTAGAAAACAATTCTGTGAAGTAGATTTTGCCTAAATTGAAAAAAGAAAAAGAAAGAAATGGAAATTTCAAGATAAGAAAATTTCACTTCAGAGTCTTTTTTTTTTTTTTGAAATTTTGCACATGCATTCCGCCTTCGCTGTTAAATAAGTTTTAGCATTAACTGAGTAGCGTCACCGGATCAGTTTTTGAGATATTAGCTTCGTGAATAAGGAATTTTTAACGCCGGCTTCCTGTGCGCAAATTAAAATCTCGATCTTGCCAGATCGCACTTTACTCACGCGTAAAGGCGGTTTGCAAATCCACGCGAATAAACTGGATTATTAAAAACTGGATCATTGGATAATGCAATTCGAGAGTTTTCATTGGCTTAGCCATCATGGTATATGAGCCATTATACCTTGATCTACAAAAATGGCGAGCGTATGCGTGAGTTTTTCGGCCTCTTTGTTTTTATTGTAGTCTAGTTTTCTATATTTTAGGGGCGTTTTTAAGAAAACAATTTATTCCACTCGCGCTTGTTGGATATGAGATGATTATAGGTAACTCGGCGCTACGTGCCTTCGGTTGGCTATCTATCATCTCATATCCAACAAGCGCGCAGTGGAATAATTGTTAAATACCCACGAATGCTATTTTCTGTATTCTATAGCCGTTACCAGCATTCAGTAGAAGAAGAGTACTATAAATGCCCAAGTGTGGGACTTGCCTAGTATAAAGAACAAAGGAAACATGGAGAGAAGTTTTTTTTTTTTCTTTTTCCTGGTGTCTGAAGTGACGAACAGAGTGCACTATTGGGATGGTTTTGGGGGCTGCCTTCCGCTAAGGCACTTAGGCTATATGCCACTATGGGCCTATGGCGTTAAAGTGTAAACTTTATGTGTTTGTTTATTT
>JAHPZR010001512.1:0-32232 GCA_019787425.1 Platygyra sinensis
GGCAATAAGGACTAGATAGATAGATAGACGTCTGCTGCTGTAAATAGTTTAATATTGTAATGTTAGTTTATTTAGTATAGCCGGGAAGTTCTGGAACATTTTGCTGTAAAGTATATAAGTAAATCGGTGTAGTGTTTAGATGGTTTTATACCAGGAGTGTTTAAGGGTTTGTTTATACAAGAGTGACGGAGTTCAAGTGTAGATACAAGCCTAGCGTGTGCTTGTTGTGAGGTCTTCTGTGGAATTACTGCATTCATGTGGATTAAAATAACCTCGTTGAGTTCCGACGTCCCTGTGTTCTGATTAGACTACAGACTATACCTACCACTAAAAACATCGAGCTTGCAACATACACAGTTATTATTATTTATTTTTTTACAATTTCGCACGTGCATTCCGCTTTTGCTGCTGAATATTTTTTTTGCATTAAAAAATTAAGTAGGGTCACCTTATCAGTTTTTTTTAGATATTAGCGTCGTGAATACGGAATATTTAGCGCGCTTCCTACGCGCAAATTATTAACATCTCGACTTTGCAAGATCGAGCTTTGCGCATGTGTGAACGCGTTTTCTGACCGGTTAAGCCCACAATTCCACGCGAATAAACACGAATAGTGTTTTCTTTTTTTCTGTACGTAGTCGCTACCAGCTTATAGTAAAAGAGGAGTACCATAAATACTCGAGGGTGACACTTGCCTAGTAAAAAAGAGTAGTTAGATTCGCATGAATGTATACTAACTATTATCATTGTTATTGCAGTTAGACTTAGCTAGTAAACATTGTTTGTAAACTACACTGTTTATTCAGTTTTCAACTGCAAGAAGTGTTAACAAACTTTTTTTTTTTTTGGATGGTTTTGGGGACTGTCCTTCGCTAAGGCACTAAGGTATTATGTCACTATGGGCCTATGGCGCTAAAGTGCAAACTTTATAATGTGTTTGTTGAATTAACTTC
Source organism: Platygyra sinensis (assembly GCA_019787425.1). NCBI lineage: Eukaryota > Metazoa > Cnidaria > Anthozoa > Scleractinia > Merulinidae > Platygyra > Platygyra sinensis. The sequence goes on from JAHPZR010001512.1 coordinate 954, forward strand.
GATTAATTAATTACTATAAAGACAAGAAAGTGATTGGGGTGAGGTAGGAGCGGTGTTATGTACCCTATCACTATTGGTCAGAAACCAACTTCCAATGAACATATGAAGAAACTGTTCCACAGCGGTGAGCTCGGACGGGCAGAGAGCAAAACTGCCGCAAAACTACAGAGGACGACCTACCTCAATCTCTCTTTTGGCCGACCAGGACAAGAGATTCAACGCCAGCTAAAGCCAACAATTCTGTCCTTGCGAAAAATCCATCAACTGAGGAGTCGAGTATTTTCATGCGCTGAACCGAGGCGTTCGCTCGAATCTCAGTTTACCAGCTACGGAAAACCATCAGGGTCTCGGAGATTCTGAAGATGAATCCGATGCTACGATATTTTCTGTACATGACTCTGAAACTTGCCAGCAATCATCTCCACATGTCCAGCTCCAACTGATGCGAGGGCAGTCACAGCAAGGGAACGCTGATAGAGTTCTTGACGAGAACAATTTTGGCACAACGTCTGTCACATGGCGATCAAAAGTTTTCCGCAGCATTTTTAAAACTATTATGTGCAAGTACACAATTAAAACCTTTCTAGATGACTCAAACTTAAACGATTTCCAAACTTTCTGACCAAGGTTGAATATTCTTCGTTCGGAAGGTGTTCCTTGAATTATTGATGATGGTAATTTTTGTTCAGCAGACTCGCCGGCTTCGCTTTCAAATTTTCATTCAACTAATTAAAGTTTACTACGGCGCGCATGCCAGGTGACTTTCCCACTTGCTGTTTTTTTTTTTGCAACATGAACTTTCGGTCGTTTTGTAAAATTAAAAGCCCATAAAATTTAGCTGTTATAGCCAAGCATACAACTGTACCGAATTTAACAAAATGATTATTCCATTCGCGATTGTTGGATATGAGATGGTTATAGCCAACTCGGCCCTACGGGCCTCGTTGGCTATTTACCATCTCATATCGAACGGGCGCTCATGGAATAAATGTTAAATATCATATAAAATTTGTGGAAACATCACACTATTTGAAACGACGTGGGCGTAAAGCGTTCGTGGAGTCATTATTTTTGCGGTCATAATTTGCATCACAGAGTAATGATTTCGTGCACTATTTCACCAATATCTTTTTTTCCTTTCGATAATTTTTTTTAGTTTTCTTTTAAATTAAGGAGGATAATATGCACACTATTACTGTGCAATAAAAAAATATTGGTCACCATGCTCGTTTAAAAGCTCAACGGACATTTATTTGGTTATGGAGCTTAGCTTATGGGAAATTTCTTTCGTTGTATACGTGCACGCGCTAATTTGCGTTCGCTAATAACGCAAAAATCGTCCGCAGTAGGGATGCGCAATGCAATACTGAAGAATCACCTTAATGATGTTACTCAGCCAACAGTAGTTTTCTCGCCCACTATAACAGACTGAGGGTCTGAATGGGGGAGGGGGGGGGGGTCCTCATGTTGGTTGTCGGTTAAAATTTCATTACCTTATTGGTTACATTTTTCGACCTTTGTCGGTTCTCGGTAAATCCCCAGTTATTTTTTTTCCGGTAATTTTCTTCCTTGTTTTGTGGCTATTCAGTTATATTTTCTAGCCTTTTGTCGCTAGTCGGTTAACCCCATACACACACTCCAGACTTGATGTGGCAACACATCTTTGTGTAAGCGAATGAGTGCTGTCACAAAGAGATGATAGCACACTACGTGAATTAAGGCTAGTCACAAGTGATGGGCCTCAGCAACCGCTTCTTCGTGCATACAACCCACAAAACTTTGGGTAAAAATGCCTTCCTGCATATTAATGAAGTGTCTGGGTAAAAATGCGTTCCTCCATACTAATAAGCATCGCTCTAGAACAATACAAACAATAAACTTGCCTAAACTTGCCCGTTTATAAGTAACCCTGATTGGGAAAATCTATTTTGTTTTTATCTAACCTCTCAGCTTTGCTGATGAGATGGAGAGAGAGATTTAATTCTTAGCTAAGTGCTCGAGTTTTCCGCTCCATTAGTCACGCACCAAACTCTACTTTTTAAACCCCAGATTTGCATACAAACTCAACGGAAAAGCCCATAGGACTAGCTCTACCATTGAAATGACAACAATAAAAGTACAGAGCGCTAATTAAATGTCAACACGCGACAATAAATATTTTGCGAACAGCACGTTTCTTGATTGTTAATTGTTAATAGCGAATAAAAAAAAATAATTCACAGAGATTTGAAAAGAGTAAAATACATTTATTGACAACGAAAGCTCCAACAACTACGAAATATACATCTCAGTCATTATAAAAGAACTACGATTGCAAATTAAATTGATTTCTATTTGGTCTATGAACCTAATAGACAACACAAAACAACTCTGTTTGTTCAAATAGAGTTTTCCATACTACTCCTTTGTTTTTGCAAAATAATCTCTCTAAGGTCATTAACGCCTAAAGTTATTCGAGACCGAGAAAATGAACAAGTGCTTTTCAAAGACGTTTATTGCAATCCATTAATCTTTAACTCAGTGTTTACAACAGCTCTAACTTGTCAAGTACTACAGTTTGTTCTTTCACTGCGGGCATGATTCAGTAACATGATTCAGTCTTTATCTTCACTGGGAAAATATGAGCTCACTTTTGATGTTTTCATGTTTTCGTGACACGTTGCACCACAGTCGTTACAACGGGCAAAGACGTTTTTTATATGTTCGTTGTCAACTGGGATGTCGTAACCACAAATGGGACAAATACAATAGTTAATAACAGTTAACAATAACACGATAACAATAGTTATCGTGCCAAAAGCATCCAGCAAACTTAACCACTACAGTTACGGACATATTTCTATTTTGAAAATGGCGATATCGTTTCGAGGTGCCTTCACAACTGTCGCTACGGTCGCTGTCATCATCACCTTCCCTTTCGCTCCCTCGATAAACCTTCTCTTTTTCTAGTAAATCGCTCAAAATCTTCTTGTTTTTTTTATTAATTATTGCGTTTATAACATAAGAAACCCCAAGCTACTTATAACAGGGCCCAACAGGTCTTGAATAAATCCACCACCCTCCTCAAAAAGAATATACTTTTTCTTCTTGTAGGGAACATTAGGCTCTGCAAGACTAATTAGAGCATCCTTGTATGGAAGCAATTTCTGCCTATTTTCTTCGGGAAGTGGGATGTGTTGCTTGAACACATTGTGTAAACGTTGAGCTAATGCGTGAACTTGTTGCGGAGTGGCAGTACTTAATAGAAACTCGCATTGATGAATAGGACAATGCGCTAACAGTTGAAGAAAACCACGGTTGTTCTTTACTACCCGAGAGATAATTGCAGACTGAACTAGTGACGCATGTTAACGGTTTTTTAAAGAATTGTGGTCGCGATGATTTAATTATCTTAAATAAAACAATAGAATTGTGGTGGTGGTGGCTTAAGACAATAGAATTGTGGTGGTGGTGGTGGCGGTGGCGGTGGTGGTGGTGGTTTAAAACAGTAGAATTGGGGATGTTGGTGGTGGTGGTGGTGGTGGAAGTGGTGGTGGCGGGGAACGTTTGACTTCATTCTCACTTTACACTTAGCTGTTAAGAAGGTGACATGAGCTGGTCCTGTCCTCATTGTGAAAAATCATTTTGCAGAAAAGACAGTATGAAAAGACATATCAATAATAGGCACAGTACTCCCGGTCACTTCACTCCATTTAATGCGATGCACTATTCCGCTTAGAAGTGTCAGCGGTTTCAGTTTAAACACCCGTTCACCTGTATGGTGGCTGGGATGACGTGATCAGGCAAGACTGTCTGGGTTCAATCGCTGTTGACACAGGCTTACAGAATGATTAACCTTCCTCCCGAAAAGATAGTGTGGTGTTACTCACAGTGGCAGCCAGCCTATATGGAAATGTTAGTCACCATACCAAACATAGAATTTGTCAAGGGAATCCCCACGGCTTTTGAACAAGATGCATCTTTAGAACAAGATGCTAAGTGTTAACAAACGGAATTTAATCGTCTTTGACGATCAGATGATTGATGCCGGCAAAGATCCGAGAATCGTCAATTTGTTTTTAAGAGGACTCCACCATCGCAACCTGAGTGTCATTTACATCGTACAGAACGTATTCCATCAAGGAAAAGGCAGTCGCAGCATTAGTTTAAACACCCACTACTTGGTGTTGTTCAAGAATCCTCGAGATAAGCTGCACGTTTTGACACTAGCCAAACAAATGAATCCCGGGCGCACCTATTTCTTCCTAAAACAATATGAAGAAACTGTAAGAAGGCCTTATGGGTATCTTTTGATCGATTTGAAAACTATCACTGAGAACAAACGTGCTCCCTGGAAAAGAAGGATTTAATCAGGCAGCGATGGAAGAAAATATCCGTTGGGAGTTACTAAGATATCTGAAACAGCAAAATCTTAACCTGCAATGCAGGCGTATTTTGGCGAGCGAGGCTGCGAGTTTGATCAAGCGAGCGCCATCGTGGATTCAAACTCGGAAGAGGCTTGGGGAGAGACAAAAATGCGTCCCAGGGAGTGGGCGTTAGGCCGAAAGAAGAAGTAACGGGGGAGGGGGAGGGGAAGGAAAAATACGCCTGCCGGCACTCATTGTTTGTTTGAGAAACGCCGTTCGCCCAAGAACGGAGTCTGTGATTGGTGCGGTATCAAGCTAATAGATTGATGCCTGCCAATAAACTGTAAATCGATATATATTTTTTGCTCAAGAGTGCGGGAAAGCATTTATTGAAAAGGAAAATGGCGGAGTCGAAAGAGAACTTCGATTCCGCTCTTGAGAAAGCCCTCCAGTGTTTATTTCATTTTGGGATGTCGCGTGAATTGCGTACAGAACAAACCAAAGCAATCCGTACACTGGTGTCACGAGGAGATCTGCTAGCGGTACTTCCAACTGGTTTTGGAAAAAACCTGATCTTTCAATTATTAGTTCGTGTGAAGGAAATTCTGACGGGAAAAACCTCGGTTGTGATCGTTGTGTGCCCGTTAAAGAGCATTGTGCAAGATCAGATAGCAGAAGCATCCTCGATGAGATTGACCGCAGTATCACTTACGGATAATCGCTTGGAAGACATCGAGAACGCAAAATATCAAAAGAAAATAAAAAGTACTGATGGCATAGAAATATGCAAAAGTGTCAAATTGTGAAAAATCACAAACGTTTCGGGCATAACCCTTCTTGAGTGTGCAAAATATCAGCTTGTCTTTGCGTCAGCGGAGGAGGTTCTTTCCGAGTCGTTTCTATCGTCTCTCAAAAAGATCGACACACCTCTTCACCAGCAGCTCTGTGCAATAACTGAAATATTGTAACATAAGATATGTATTATTTTATCTTGTGAGGAAATAAAGACTATTATTAATATTATAATTATTATTATAATATTATTATAATAATTGTGGACGAGTCTCACACGGTCGAGACTTGGACCGGACAAAGGTTTGATTTCAATCTTAATAATTCAAATATAAGCTTACGCTTATGTTGAATTCTTTTTATAGGATGCATAGCGGATACGCTTAAACTTAACCTTACTTCTCTATTTGCATTGTCTTCGTGTTAGGTCATCCAAGAAAGGGAAAAGCATTCCTTTCCGCGAATCGTTTGGAAAACTGGGGCAACTGCGCTCCTTCTGCAAACAAAGTAAGCTTACATTGAGTAACCCCGAGTCTAGATTAAAAGTCTAGCCGATGGGTTTACAGCAAAGTTTGCTCCAAGAGAAGTTCACTTTTGTTTCTTACAAGCTTATGCACAGTAGCGCTAAAGAGTTACCTTAGTTAATTTCAAAATATTCTGTGTGTAACACTGAGTTACCTTTAAGGTGTTTTTGTTTGGTGTTTTGAACCTTGCTGCTTTCAGATTAGTGATAAGGTCCACCTGATTTTTTCTGGAGCAAGTGAACCTACCGCATTTCGTTTTTGTTTTGTTTGTTTATTTGTGATTAAGCCACCTAAAAAAAAATCTTTATTTTAATTAAACGTTGGTAAACAGTGCCATTCAGTTCTAGTAAAATTCTCCAGCGGTCGAAATAAGCCATAGACTTTATCTTTAGAAATAATCTCTTGTTTATTTTCAATTTTAATTAAATTAAGACCCGCACAATTTGGCCTGACATTTTTGGCTCATTACGTTTTACATTCTAACAGAGTGATAATATTCTGTTTAGGAACTCCTGTTGGTGCACTTACTGGGACGGCAGATCCAACAACACAGGAAACAATTAAGAAAGTCTTGAGCCTCAGACAAGCTGTGAATGTCATTTATGTGAGTCCCAACCGGCCCAACTTACGTTTTTCTGTTAAGAAAGTGATCAAGCAGCTGCAGTTAAAAGAGCTGGACTGGCTTATTGACCTTATCAGAGAAGAGGGGGTAAATTGCCCAAAGACAATTGTGTTTTGCAACACAGTGAATGAAATAGCCATTGCCCACCTTTAAAGCGTCACGTCTTTACATAAAGAATAAGTTAATAAGGCGTAGCTCGTTTGTCTTGTAAGCTAATATCTTCCCCTCACAATTAAAACCTTTGTTCGGACTTTCAAGACACAGGCTTTTTGTGCAATGTTTTTGAAGCCGATCAAAAATCTCGCAGCACGTTTTTTATCGCGTCCAAAAACACTCTGCTACGCCTCGTGTTTCTATACTCCGATATAACACTGCTGCTCGATTTTTTACACATTACGTGAATTGGACAAATATTACCGATTATAATTCTTACTTGTAGAGAGGATGTTTAGTGTCTTCAAGAATTCCAACTACTGTTTGTATACAGTCGGCGGTGTACATATTACGCACATCTCCCCCTGCTGTGTTGCATTCTTTATCCAGTAGCGCTTTCAATGCCTTATAACCTGCTGCCGAATAGTGCTCGCACGATACGAGGCTCTGCTCACTAACATCTAGTTGTGGTTCGGCGATTTGTTTTTGAATCACTTCTCGTGCCAACAACAGCGCACCTCGATTCTCCTCGATTGAAGCCATCCAAATTTGAACTTTACCTTCTAACTGCTCAGTCGTTTTCTTTTGCATGGTGACAGTGGCATCTGGAGACATACAGACACCCAAACGATTCAAGCGAATCAAGTCATCATGTTTTACACCACTGTCAAACATCATTGTCGATATCCTGTAGTGCACTGCAGACGCTTAGGTGTTCCTTACGCGAGCAATCGTTGCTGTCGCCAAGGCAAGGGAATTCACATCTGGACCATTCTCTGTTAAGTCTTCCCGAGAGAGTCCACTAGCACCTAACATACAGTGAAACAAGACTGGACAGTAAATTCTCACCTCCTCTAAAAATAACTTGCTGGAGAAGCCAGCCAGCTCGTCTGGATTTCGCGCTTCCAACATATTGCTCGATTTCAAGTACTCTTTGAGTTCTCTTGAAATAACTTTGTTGATTCCATTCTTCAGTTCAGGGACAATTTTTTCGTGCTTTAGAATTGCGTTAGATACCTCACGCCATTTTTCAAAGGTAATGTTTTTAATCAGTGTTTTCGTTTGTGAATCCTGTGGACTTCTCACAATCACATTTCCTGATGGATTCAAATACACTATTTTCACTCCATCGTTTGGCAGATTGTCAACATTAAGTCGACTCAGCATTTCATCATGCCTTTGAAGGGACGTGGATAACGCGGAAGTTTCTCCAGAAAAGGCTAGAGACTTATGTGATTTAGCAGGAGACGCTACTTTCGCCGGCTTCTTTGCTGCTGGTGAGTTGACACGTATTGATTTTGATTTCCTCCATGATGGACTTGCTTTCTCGGGCGTCGCGAGAGTTCGTTTGCTTCTTTGTATCGGTGTACCTGTCAAATATGTATTGGCTGCTTTCACAAACTCGTACAGCTGCCCTAAATTGCGAATTTCCGGCCACATGGGTTGCAGACACGATCAGAAAATGGCCGGGAATCTTGCACGAATGGCAATTCAACTTGACTGCAAATTTCGGATAGTAGGACTCCAAAGCAATCCTGCCGTTTCGACGGTTTAAAGAGATTCTCTGACGAAGAATGGCTTTGCTTGCCAAGATTTCCAAACTTCACTTTGAAAGAAACCTTGCAAAGCCTACAATTATCATTAGGGTTCATTTCATACATAATTGACAAGTTCGATTCTCGCCGATATTTGGAGATAGCATATGGATTCTTCACGTGTGTTTATTTTTATTGGAAGTGAAATTCAGTTTCCGGTTAATTTTGATTGGACGATTGCTCATTTCCGGAAGATCTGAGAAGCGCAACTAATTAGGGCGTGTTTCTCGTTTTCACAGCCTTTACGGGCAGGCGTTTTCTTCCACTTTTCCCCATCCCCTCCCCACCTACTTTTCCCAAGCCAATTTGGCGGCGAATTTACGATCGCGCGCTCCAAAACGAAAACGCCTGCACTGCAGGCTAGCAAAATCTTTCATCAGACCCTCTTCTTCCAGCCATGCAGCCCTTACAAAGCGGAATGGATGGCACTCTCTCTCGCAGTGACCTCGGAGAAGATGAGAAAGCTAAACAGTTTTTTAAAGCTGCAAAACAGATACCTGACTTTCAAACAACAATTGAACACACACACAACAAGTCCAGCTAGAAATAAACCTGAAGAGGCGAACACCAGTCAACCGGAAGTTAATTTGCCAGCAAGTCTAGGAGATTCTACAACGGTAACAGTGCCCTCTACGCCCCTAAACACTTCAACGTGACACCAAACTCAAATCAAGGGGCCGTCTTACAAAGACCTAAGGCAGTAACTCCAACACCGTTAAATCCTGTCATACTGACCCCTCCTCCCACAGTAAAACCACCGTCAGCAATGCCCTCACAGCCAAAGAAAAGGCAGCGGATTCATTTTGTAAATTACTTAGACGATAATGAATCGATTCAGAAACGGCGATCTCGGCCCCTTAAAAGTCAAAGCCATCCTTACAAATACGCAAAAAAAGAAGAAAGTTAATAATAAATTAAAGAAGCCGCAAATTCCAAATGAAGATAAAGACTGAATTGTTGTTACTTGATCATGCCCGCATTGAAAGAACAAACTGTAGTACTTGACAAGTTAGAGCTGTTGTAAATTATTGGATTGCAATAAACGTCTTTGAAAAGCACTTGTTCATTGTCTCGGTCTTGAATAACTTTAGGCGTTAATGACCCCAGAGAGATTATTTCGCAAAAACAAAGGAGTAGTATGGAAAACTCTATTTAAACAAACCGAGTTGTTTTGTGTTGTCTATTAGGTTCATAGACCAAATAGAAATCAATTTAATTCGCAATCGTAGTTTTTTTTTTTAATTATTATTTTTTTTATAATGACTGAGATGTATATTTCGAAGTTGTCAGAGCTTTCGTTGTCAATAAATGTATTTTACTCATTTCAAATCTCTGTGTATTACTATTTCTTTTTTATTCGCATCGCACCGGTATCGCGGAGGTCATGGGTTCGAATCCCGTTGAAGCCCTGATTTTTTCCAGAATTCTTCTTTCCAATTGCTTAAATTGGAAAATTTACTGCAATGATCACTCTTCACTTTCATCTACAACCGCAGTACAAATATGAATTATTTCATATATACTCCACATCATTTCAGTGCACGGGAAATTATGAAGCCACTAAATTGACCTCGCTCCCAATGTGTGCGGGCTTCATAGCTCAGTTGGTAAGGCATCGAACCGGTATAGCGGAGGTCATGGGTTCGAATCCCGTTGAAGCCCTGATTCTTTTTCAGGCTTCTTCTTTCCAATTACTTAAATTGGAAAATTTACTGTGATGATCACTCTTCACTTTCGCTATTAACAAATAACAATCAAGAAACGTGTTGTTCAAAAAATATTTACTGTCGCGTGTTGACAATTAATTAGCGCTCTGAACTTCTGATTGTTGTCATTTCAATGGTAGAGCTAGTCCCATGGGCTTTTCCGTTGGAGTTTGTTTGCAAATCTGGGGTTAAATATAGTGTTTAGTGCATGACTAACGGAGCGGAAAACTCTAGCACTTAGCTAAGAATTAATTATCTCTCTCCATCTCATCAGCAAAGCTGAGAGGTTAGATAAAAACATAATGGATTTTTCCAATCAGGGTTAATTATTAACGGGCAAGTTTAGGCAAGTTTATTGTTTGTATTGTTCTAGAGAGAAGCTTATTAGTATGGAGGAAGGCATTTTAACCTAGACACTTCATTAGTATGTAGGAAGGCATTTTTACCTAAATACTTTATTAGTATGGATGGAGGAAGAAACTTCATTAGTGTGGGGGAAATCCAAGTTAGTATCCCGGAAGTCAAAAATTAGTATGCAGGAAGGAAGAGAAGTCCAAGGGAAGTCCACAATCCGGCTAAGTTTGACCTTCTATGACGAGGGAGGTGAATAGGTTTACGGATCGGCGGATTTGGTAAAAATTTAAGCCCGGAGCGAAATTTTAACGAATTTGCAGATCCTATGAACACAGCGGATCGCGGTTTTATCCAGATTTTTGGCCCGGATTTTGGATTTTGGTTGTTAGGAAGTTCGGATCGTGGATCTCCAGGTTGCCCCAGAAATCTCACTTGCTCCCTTTTATGTGCCGGATGTCACGCAGTGGAGAAAATGACTAGAAATAGTGACGCACTTTAGCGTGACGGGTCCGCGATGGCCGTGATGAAAGTTGCCTTCTACCCGCGCGGAACCTCTCATCTTTCAGACGATACTGGTGTACCAGGTACTGGTGTTGGAGGTAGTCAAGTTGGGCTTGTCTCAGAATGCCAATTCCAACAACCAGTTTGTCTTTGCATTAAGTTTGACTCGGTTGTGTATGATTGCGACGCTCAATCAAAGTTGTTAAAGATAATCACGCGAAACTCCAAGCTGTTAAAAACCTTTATGATTCGAGGCAGCTAGTAGGTCAATTTTATTCTTAGTAAGTTCATTTAATTTTGTAACTTTTTTTTTGTTAAAGCAAGTATGAACGTGAGTACAAAAAAAGATTGTTGTTGTTGTGGTTGTTGTTGTTGTTGTTGTTGTTGTTACTCACTGAGTATGAAAAGTCGGTTCGGTCTGTAGAGGGGTGCTCCAAAGTAACGCTGAATGAACCCCAATGCATGGTTTCTGCTGCAACCGTTAGGTCTGTCGATATGATAGTCTGAGGACTGGAGAGATTGACTTCGCGGTTTTCTTCGCTGTCTTTTGATGGCAACAATCTACTTTGCTACAGGACACTTGATGTCGGACATCTGCACTCTACTAGCCACATCAAACATCAGTTGCTGTCAAAGAAGGAGTACTGCAGAGACCTTAGCAACACAATTAAGAAAAGTACTGAGCACCTTTCGGCTTCGACAGTTTGTTACTATACAAGTGAAAAGAGCTCCTGGTATCCAGAGCCAGAACATGACATTCGGTTATCGCAGCTTCCCTCCATCTAACAGCCCGCAAATATATGTAAAACTCTTGGAGAGAGCAATTGACGAAATGCGGAACTATGCCGTTTCACGTTAACATATGGAACTGCCGTAAGACAAAGAACAAACCACCAGGAGACAGCCATGGCCCGGCATGGCACAATGCGGCTGCCGGAAATGATTTATCAGATACAGCTTCAGATATCTGCGGAAAAAGTCAACTTGGCCTCGTCTGAAGCTTCTGAAGTGAACGAGATTGAATAGGACTTTGATACAGCTTACAGCAAGCCCGAGAATGTCGATGTGGAGTTTGCACAGTATGATTCAAGTACTGACGAAGAGGAGGAAGTGGAAGGTGGAGGCTCACACATTCCGGAACTTGACTGACCGTCAACTTTCCAGCTGGGAATTACCATGCGCTTTGGGCGACAAATAATGATCAACAACAGATTTCTGATGTAAGAGAATTGATATTTTAGTTTATCGCTAACACAGACTAACACGATCCAACGTGCTGAAAAGGTCAACGAATATTTTATTTAATTCACTGAAGTGTGCTATTCATCAGTACTGAGTAGTATGGCATTGACCAGAAACTTGCTCTTTTTTCTCGTGTCTGCAGGATTTCGTTTCGATATAGACGTTGGGCACAGATATTTCATTCATAGTCATCCTCAATGCTAAAACATAATATGACGCAAGGCAACTCCAACAACTGAAGTCCGCCGCTTTGTATCTTGCATATCATCTAAAGCGGCAAACAATTTGCGGATTCGGATTTTGTTGATTTTTTGAGCGGATCGACGGATTCAGCCATTACAAGTTTAGCGGATCGGCGGATTTACATACCCCTATTCACCTCCCTCTATGACTACTGATAGCTTTGACCTAGTTGCTGGTTACTATAATTTTTACAAGGAGCTACTTCAGGCAGACCAACACCTGTTCAATCGATTCAAGAAAACACATGTCGAAAAATCAATAAAAACAGCGGCAGAAGTCATTAACGTATTGCATGAAAACAGCCTTTATGAAATGACACCAGAGTTCTCGAAAGTGGCGTACATTTTGGCCGTCATTCCCGCAACATCAAGTTCGGCGGAACGTTCGTTCAGCGGACTCCGGCTGTTGAAGACCTACCTTCTCAATAGCCTCGCTATCATCTGTATTGAGCGCGCCTATGGAAATGAAGTCATTGTCAGCAATATGGACAAGATGATTGACATTTTCAGACAACGCCATGGAAGGATGGACTTTTTCTTTTATTACGTTTTAGATAACACTGAGACTTTAATTTCAATTGAGCTATTTTTCCAATGATAGCAGTTCATTAGATGGGAAAATGGCGAACGTCTGCGTTTGAAGGCCGATTTCAAGCCCCACCCTTTCGGGCATCCAAAGGTGCCCGTACGCCTATGGTGGTGTTTTTTAATAGAATGTGTTTTTTTTTTTTTTTTTTTTTTTTTTTTTAATAGAAGCAGTCTGCACCACTTATTTACAGCTATAGGTAAAACTATATCAGTAAGCTACACACTATCTTATCTTTATTAAGGCTTCTTATATAAGCTTATCTGTTTCCTCCTTGGCCCCGCTCAGAATCAAACTCCAAGTTATGAATGCAACTTACTAGCACCGGCATTACTGCAAAAACTAAGATTGCAATAAGACGTGTTTATTATACGTAATAACCACTGGATCTCTCTAAATCTTTTCCGGTTGGCCGAAAGTTTTCGAAATCAGCACCCGTGACGTCATAACTGGAGATTATCCTTCAGTAAAAAGTAAAGTGAGTCATTTTTAAAATCTTTGATTGTTTTGTGATAAATCAAACTTAATATTCTCATCTGCATGTACCTTCCTCGAGTCATAGATTACATTACTCTTTCTTATCGAGCAGCGCGTTGTCTTGGATGTTTGTCTTTCACAAAGCAGAAGAAATAGGAACAATTAGAAAACAATTCTGTTAAGTAGATTCTGCCTAAAAAAAAAAATTGGAAATTTCAAGATTGGAAAATTTCTCTTCACAGCCTTTTTTTTTACAATCTCGCACATGCATTCCGCTTTGGTGTTAAATAAGTTTTTGGGTCACCTGTTCAGTTTTTGAGTTATTAGCTTCGTGGATAAGGATTGTTTAGTGCGCGTTTTGCGCGCAAATTAAATTATCGTTTTGTAAGATCACACTCTGCGAGTCCGTGAATGCGTTTTACTGATCGGTTAAGCCCACAATTCCACGCAAATATACGCGAATAGTATTTTCTTTATTTCTGTAGTCGTTACCACCATATAGTAAAAGACGAGTACCATAAATACCCAAGGGTGAGACTTGCCTAGTAAAAAGGACGAGGAAAACTGGAAGAGTAGGGCTTTTTTTTCTCGGCTGTTTTTAGTACAGAGTGCACTATTAGGATGGTTTTGTGGACTGCCTTCCGCCAAGGCATTAAGGCGATATATCACTATGGGCCTAAGTGCAAACTTTATGTGTTTGTTTATCGTATTAATTTCGATTAATTAATTTGTCAAGAGGTCAGGAAGTGATTGGTGGGAGGTAGGAGAGGTGGATGTATTATCCACGTCAGTTAACTGTCGACATCGCGAAGCTATGCAAAAATTTGTTACAAAAGAAACATGGGAAATGCTATGGTACCGCAGCGAAATCTAAGAACACACTTGTCTGGCATGCGGTCCCCAGCAGCTCCTTGAAAACGGTACCAACCAGTTACTAGTTCCTTATCAGAACCCGTAAGCGGCTGCAATACGTTTCCTTAATTGAGCGCGGTCTGCTTTACCAAGGACTGAGTAATTTTTGCAGCCATCTACCTGAAGTGGAAACAAAAAGTTAGTTATACTCCACAATATTTGAAACACTCTGCTATCATCGTTAATTTAGTTTCTTTTGCGTTGAGCACTGTCAATCCTTGTTTAAAGGCAGCTATAGTCACTTTTTAAAATCTTTCGTCGCTTTTGTGACAACGTAAAACCTTCATATTCTCATGTACATGTGCCTTCCTCAAGTCATAGATTCATTTACTTTTTCTTATCGAGCAAGCAAACAGTTGTGTTGGATGTTGGTCTTTCACAGAGCAGAAGAAATAGGCACAATTAGAAAACAATTCTGTGAAGTAGAGTTTGCCTAAATTGAAAAAAAAAAAATGGAAATTTTAAGATAAGAAAATTTCACTACAGAGTCATTTTTTTTTACAATTTTGCACATGCATTCCGCCTTCGCTGTTAGATAAGTGTTTGCATTAAATGAGTAGCGTCACAGGATCGGTTTTTGAGATATTAGCTTGGTGGATAAGGAATTATTAGTTCCGGTTTCCTGTGCACGAATCAGAATCTCGACCATGCCAGGTCGCACTTTACGCACGCGTGAAGGCCGTTTGCAATTCCACGCGAATAAACTCGAATACCCACGAATGCTATTTTCTGTATTCTATAGTCGTTACCAGCATTTAGTAGAAGAAGAGTACCATAAATTCCCCAGGGCGAGACTTGCCTAGCAAAAAGAACTAAGAAAACATGGAGAGAAGTTGTATTTCCTGCTGTTTTAAGTGACGGACAGAGTGCACTATTGGGATGGTTTTGGGGGCTGCCTTCCGCTAAGGCACTTAGGCTATATGTCACTATGGGCCTGTGGCGTTAAAGTGCAAACTTTATGTGTTTGTCTATTGAATTAATTTCGATTAATTTATTTGTCTAGAGGCCAGGAAGTGATTGGGGTGAGGTAGGAGAGGTGGATGTGTACCCTATTATCTACGTCAGTTAACTGTCGACATCGCGAAGCCATGCATAAATTTGTTCAAAAAAAAAAAACATGGGAAATGCTCAAATATTGCCGCAGACTCCGTTGCATCTAATGAAAGCGCATGCGCAACTAAATTTAATCAGTCTTAGAAACTGCCTGACAGATTTCTCTAGCTAGTCATAATGAATTCATTGCGAGTCAACTTACCAGCGCCGGCGTTACCACAATAGCGAAGATTACTCAAATATGACCTCTGTAACTCATAGACGTAACTCATCCCAAATCAACTCATCCCAAATCAACTTACCAGCGCCGGCGTTACCACAATAGCGAACTGGGCTGCGCCAAGATGACCTCTGTAACTCATAGACGTAATAAGAACTGCAGTTCTTCACTTGAATTATGTTATGCCACAAACAACAGTCTGTCATCCCACTAAAACAGACTGTGCGTGTCACCACGCCATCGGCGATTGTGGGCTGTGTACCATTAAGCCAACCTGGATGTGTGGTACCGCAGCGAAATCTAAGAACACATTTGTCTGGCATGCGGTCCCCAGCAGCTCCTTGAAAACGGTACCAACCAGTTACTAGTTCTTTATCGCTTCTCCAATACGACTGCAGTACGTTTCCTTGAGCGCGGTCTGCTTCATCAAGTACTGAGTAATTTGTACAGCCATCCACTTCTAGTGGAAACAAAACGTTAGTTATACTGCACAATATTTGAAACACTCTGCTATTATCGTTAATTAATTTAGTTTCTTTTATCTTGACGACTATCAATCCTTGTTTAAAAGCAAATATAGTCATTTTTAAAATTTTTCGTCGCTTTTGTGACAGCGTAAAAACTTCATATTCTCATCTACGTGTGCCTTCCTCAAGTCATAGATCAAATTACTTTCTCTTATCGAGGAAGCAAGCAGTTGTGTTGGATGTTTGTCTTTCACAAAGCAGAAGAAATAGGCACAATTAGAAAACAATTCTGTGAAGTAGATTTTGCCTTAATTAAAAAAAAAAGAAAAGAAATGGAAATTTCAAGACAAGAAAATTTCACTTCAGAGTCATTTTTTTTTACAGTTTTGCACATGCATCCCGCCTTTGCTGTTAAATACGTTTTAGCATTAAATAGGTAGCGTCACCGGATCAGTTTTTAAGATATTAGCTTCGTGAATAAGGAATTTTTAGTGCCGGCTTCCCGTGCGCAAATTAAAATCCCGATCTTGCCAGATCGCACTTTACGCACGCGTGAAGGCGGTTTGCAAATCCACGTGAATAAACTTGATTATTAAAAACTGGATCATTGGATAATGCTGTTCGAGAGTTTTCATTGGCTTAGCCATCATGGTATATGAGCCATTATACCTTGATCTACAAAAATAGCGAGCGTATGCGTGAGTTTTTAGGCCTCTTTGTTTTTATTGTAGTCTAGTTTTCTATATTTTAGGGGCGTTTTTAATAAAACAATTATTCCACTCGCGCTTGTTGGATATGAGATGATTATAGCCAACTCGGCGCTACGCGCCTTCGGTTGGCTATCTATCATCTCATATCCAACGCGCGCTCATGGAATAATTGTTAAATACCCACGAATGCTATTTTCTGTATTCTATAGCCGTTACCAGCATTCAGTAGAAGAAGACTACTATAAATGCCCAAGTGTGTTTTTTTTCTTTTTCCTGCTGTTTGAAGTGACGAACAGAGTGCACTATTGGGGTGGTTTCCGCTTAGGCCCTTAGGCTATATGCCACTATGGGCCTATGGCGCTGAAGTGCATACTTTATGAACTTTTATTGAATTAATTTCGATTAATTAGTTAGTCTGATGTTAGAGAAGACTTCTCCGTGCCCTATGATAATCTTTTTCAATCTATGTTAAATACGGAGCGATCCTATAAAAGGCAAGGACAGGCCCCCTTGAAGCAATGTATTGGATTTCCTGTGCAATGGTGAAAAGCCAGAATAACGGTCGCATAACATGGAAGTCGTGGAGAAATAGCATTTTGTCGTCAAACCAACGGAGTAATTTTGGTAGAATAATTTAAGGTAAATAATAAAAATACAGTGAAAATATAACACGTATTAACACTTTAGATGATGTCTTTGGAAGACCAAAAACGATGAATTATCTTCGTCGTTGCTGCACTTGGAACATTCAAATTTCGCCGCTAACTGAAATAAAAAAGCTGTTGCCAGCGAGCTCTCTGTTTCCATTTATCTCAGCATGCTGAGAACGAAACAAAATCTCGTAAGAGGTGATTTCGGTTAGCCTGTGAACACAGACGGATTTTGGTGGGATATTTAACAATTAGATTACGAGCTCGCGATTTCTATCGTGTGATAGTTGACGAGGCGCTCTATGATGACTTTGTGTGCGCAGTAGTGGTTGGCCAGAGTACAACAGAGTGGTTTAAGATCCAAACGGGAGTGCTAGGTTTTGACTGGGTAATGAGAAATGTATGGCAAGCCAAGAATGACAAAAGTGGGTTGAATAGAAAATCACCTATCGAGTCTCAGTGATCGATGTGTGAGATTAAGAAATCATTGTGCGAGATTGGAAAATCACTACGTGAGATTAGAAAATCATTATTGTTTGAGAAATTGAAATTGCTATACGAGGATGAACAAAATTATACCTGCCAACTTTTTCTGAGATGTAGGCGTGAGATTTTTATCCTGGGAGTGCTGAGATTTTTGAAGACGACACGATCATTTCGGAATATTCCCGAAGTAGTCCGAAGTCTTCCGAAGACGTCCGAGGTCTACCGAAGTTGAAGTTATCGAGAAAGCGCTTAGCCACAAGGACCGACGTTAGCTGATAACATCAGCGCTATAGTTTATAACATCAGCGCCATAATTCTATAAACTTTACCTTATTTTTAGCAACTTGAAGTTGAACAAGTAAAAGTAAAAGTCTCCAGCTCCCACAAGCGAACGAAGACGTCACATGTACGCAAACTCGGAAGTTAGCACATACATTTTCCCGCCTTTATGAGTGACCTACCAAATTTGCATACTGTGACGGAAGCGGAAACAGCCCTCGCATTTCTCAGTCCAAGTCTTAGGACATGCATAAACGCGAGCTCGCTCCCACTGCTTTTTACTTCAAAAATCAGAGATCACAAGGTAAGGTATTGTCATTTATTCATTTTACATATGGCGTCGGAGTTAACATATTTTTTGAAATTGTGTCAAGCAAGACAGCAACAACTCACATTTTTTAATCAGGAGTGAGAAATTGGCCCGCAGGCGTGAGACTCGTGAGTTTTCAATCCGCAGGTGTGGGACTCACGCCTAAGGCGTGAGAGTTGGCAGGTATACAAGATGTCATGCGAGATCATAAGTACCAATCGAGAATAAACAACTGCCATGTGAGATTTAAATTAACTGTTGACAATGAAAAATCGTTGTGTGAGAAAAGGAGATCACCATTCGAGATTATCGATTGGTTTTTTTTTTTCTGAGCCGGTTATACATAACCAGTCGGCGGAGAGTATTTTGGCGGGATTTTCTCTCCCTTGTGAGTGGCGCCTCTCGCTTGCTTTGGGTCAAAATGGCGCAGCAATCAGAACAGCAACTTCGTTATCTTCTTGAGGAAGTTTGAGTATTAACGGAGCAAATGTCTCAGCCAAATCAATCGAATGTTAATGCTAAAGTGTCCCGTGTTTTTGGACGCTCGCAAGGTAGACAAGGTGGTCCAAGCTCAAGCTTCAATCAAAATGCAAGTCCCGCAAGTTCCTGGCATTTTAGACGAATTGCTAACATAAGACGGCTTGGAACCTCCAGCAGGACAAATGGGTCAAAACCGAAAGCGAAACAGAGACAGAGTGCGGACATGTTCTCAATGCATGCCAGTTTCATAAAGCCATGAACGAAGAACAAGTTGAGACCACCATAATGGAGGCGTTTGGAGAAACCATCCCTCGCCTTGTGGATATACAAATCCTTATGTCAGTCCATAACAAGCTTGTTAAGGCAACCCTTGCACCAGGTCGGGAAGGGATTACTGGTGTAATTTTACATCGGCTTTTCAAAAACAAACCCAATATGTGAGGCCAAGAGGTAAGATTCGATGTAACTTGACTTGAGACGATGAGAATATGTTAGTAATTAATGAGTCATTAGGCCATTATTTAAGTCATGCCCAATACTACATCTCCCATGTTAAATTGGCTGGAGAGAAGGGCTGGGAATACTTAAGCTTATATTGTATCAGGACAAATACAAACAAATAGTTGTCGTATCAGGAAATTCTGCAAAGAGACTACCTCAATCTACTCCAACAGACCTAAATTCTTCTTCACAAGCTAGTCAGTTGCCACTTCAACCTCAAGTCAATACTGATCAAAGTCCAGGGCAAAGTGGACATAAACCAGATGCAAGTACTCTTGTATAGAGACTACCTCGTGCCACTGAAACAGACCCAATTTCTTCACAAGCCAATCAGCTGCCACTACAACCTCAGGTCAATATTGATCAAAGTCCAAGGGAAAGTGGACATATACCAGAAGCAGGTACCTGTTTATAAGATCTATTCCATGAAGGAAAAATTGAGACATTTTCTTTAAAGGGGCTCAGTCACGTTTGAAAAGCTTAGCTAAACTTTTCAAATTCGTTGTTTGCAATCCGTGTCAATAACATAACATAACATAACATAACTTTATTTAACCTCGAATTTAAGTGTAGCTTAAAAGCTAATATCTTCGAGAAAAAAAAAAGAGGAAAAAAAAAGAAAAATGCAAACAAGAAAAAGAAACTATAACTACTATAAGCTATTTACCAATTAACTATTTTATAACAATTACTGTACAAGCCTAATCCATTTGCTAAAAAGAGACCGTTTTCAAAAGGCGCTTAAAATAATCTTCTCCATCCTTAACCATCCTTGTTCCTTTATGGTTTATTTTTGTTTCTTTGATGTTTTTCTATCTTTACAAAGTGTTATTTTTAGGTTTCCTTCAATTTAACGGTTATTTTTTCGATGTTCAAAATAACTAAAGATGCCGTGATTAAGCACCTTTAAGAGTACTTTCATTTAATTTTTCAATCCTGTGATAAGAAGATAATTAAACCTATAGAAGACATATCCCTTAAACGCTCTCCTTTCAAAGTCCCTGTGATATGATGGCTACCAGATACATAATGAACATGTGGTTATGATATTTGATCCCTTTGCTTTCCAAAAAAAGTTGTTACCCTTCCTAAAACGTTACAGATGGCGGGTCAAAGGATGTTTAACAGTTCAGTTATTGTCAGACTGAAAGCTAAAAACCTCATACATGTAAGTTACCTTTAGTTAGATCTTCTAATTAGTAGTCCTTTCTTACATGACCTGTTCTTCTTTTGTTGCAGATCTTCCCTCTGAGCTGGATGATGCTTTTTCAAAAAATGTATTTTTACATCGAGCTCTTTTAAAGGATGATATGAAAGAACTTTTCAGTGATCTTAGTATGATAAATGTTAACTTAGATGTAACTATAATTAGGAATGATGGTAATCCAGAGGAGGGTACTGGAGTGGGTGTAGTGAGGGAAGCATTGACCAGCTTTTGGCAACTAGTGTACCATTCACTAACTGTTGGAACAGAGGAAAAAGTGCCATGCATAAGGCATGAACTTCAGAACTTCAGTAGGAAGCAATTGCACGGGTAATTTTGTATGGTGTTAAAAGGTTTAATTATTTTCCAATTTTTTTTGTCAGTAGCTGTTATTGTATCAGTGCTGTTCGGAGAGGGGAGCATTCCAAGCAGTTTCTTACTGGAATCATTTTTACTATATGTATCAAAAGAGGAAAGGGAAACTATTCTTATTGCCCTGGGTGATAAATTTAATCCTAATGATTGGGACCTCCTGGACTTCCTGAGCAATTTTAAGTGTTTTACTTAAGTAACTGCAGGGAACATTTCACGAGTTATTCACGAGTTAGCTGATCAAGAACTCCTGCAGAAGCCCAGGTACATTATTGATTGTTTTGTACCAATACTTTCAGTGTTAAGAGCATTCCCTTCCTTTCAAAACCTTCAAGTTTTGCAAGAGATGTATCTTAAAAAGAAGCCACCTCCCAAGAAAATTATCAAGCTTCTTGATGCAAATCCACAAAATGAACCGGAGAGAATGGCTCTGGAACATCTTAAGAGATATATTAAGTTCCTGGATGGACAAGCTGTGTCTCAGTTTTTTTTTTTTTTTTTTTTTTTTTTTTTTTCATTTTTGACAGGGAGTAATGTTATTACATGTGAATCAATATTGGTTACATTCAGTATGCTTGAGGGGGCGGGCGTAGACCAATAATTAGAACTTGTGGTCCCATAATTGAGCTTCCTTCCACATACCAGTCATATTCAGAACTTGCTGAAGAATTATAAGTTTTGTCATAAATGAAAAGGGTGCTTGGTCTTTTAATATTGTTTGATTTTGTTAGTGAAATTCTTGTGCCTAAGTTGCACATTTACCTTTGCTGAATCAAAGTTGCTTTTCTCAGATACAAGTTTGAATGTAGCATTCACTTGAATTTGGGTAATGTTGAAAATAATATTGTTGCTGTTTGATGTTAGAAGGCTGTAGAAGACTTGGGAGTGTTAAGAGCGGCTGGCTGTAACGGTGATCTACACCTATGCAAGATAGAAAAAAATCGATTTTCTGAAAATTTTCCTGGAAGAAGGTTTTTACTAACTTGTTTCAAAACAGTAACTTTGAGGTTGCTTGGATTTTTATTTTCTCCTCCAGGCCGCCTTTTGTATTTTGCCCTTAAATGAGCCAAACTTGGCCATGAAATTGCACTTTTTGCAAAGGCTGGCAAGTCAAAATGCTGTGCGTGGCTTGAAAAGCTAACCCATGTTATTGAAATATAATGTTTTATACTTATTTCGCATTGTCAGATCCACATGTAATTTGAACCTGAATTTTTAACAAATTTTCAAAATTGTACGCGACGGCGATGTCTCGTCACGTCCAAAATTAGGCCATAATGAATTGACTTAATCCACTGAGGTGCTGTGAGTGGTCATTAGATAACAATATATTTTTCAGCCTCCCGGAATGACACAACTCAGAGTAGCAAGTGACATATTGCTTATACCAATAGGTGGCTTTTAAGAAAACAATGCCCAAATTTAAAATTGCACTAGAATCTGCATTGGCTGTTAGTACACTACTTACACCACAAAACAAATGCATTTGAAAATGTGAAAATGTTCTCATGCTAAATCAGTGAAAATAACATTATTCCACAAAAATCAAAACCATTTAAATTAAAGCATCATACATGCAGTTCGTTTAAGACATCAACCATACGACTGACAGCTGTTGAAAACTGTCATTACATCCATGCCTGATGTCCAGACAATTCAGGAATCATAAATTTTGCTCCTCACTGAAGTGTTCGGTGCAATCATTTTGAAACTAATGAAACAAATTGATGAATATTTCATTGCACAAACTTTGAACACAACAGAATAACTTCTATTGACTGTTTGACCTTCCTAATGCACTGTTTTTCATAAAAAAACAATATCTGCAGTGAGATTTTCCATCCTTGTGAAGCGCATGTGAAGGATAACAGTGTTCATAGGTTCGGTTTCTTCCATTACCATAGCAGGAAGGTTGAACATTCTTTTGATGAGAAGTTGAAACATGTTCTTCATTACTACTCAGTGAAACGTTCCATGTTTGTCACAGTGTCCAGAAAATGATTAATTCCATTGTTGCCATCATCAGAGAGAGGGTCAATCCTATTTTGCAATTTTTGCAGTTGGTGATCTGTAAGCTGAATGTGTGACTCTGGCACAACAACATTGTTGTCAGTTTCAATGTCAGTCAGTGGGCCATCATAATCAATTCCATATGTCTGCCAATTTGTGGTAATTGATTCAAGTGGGCAGTGAGCAATCTTGTGTACCACATTGCCAAGCTTGTTTGGTGGCCTACTGTTCTAATACCATGATGGTTCCACTGGCTTGTAAACTCGCTTAGAGAGGCATTGATCCGAGGAAGATACACATATTGCTAAGCCAGCAGGTGTAACTCGTCCATAGAGTCCAAAATTCCACTATTCTCAATGAAATCAAACAATTCCGCCCATAGCCTTTCAATCCGCTGATTGTGGACACTTCTACCGGCGATGAAACTACCTCTGTCTGATTCTTGATTAATGATCATGTACGTTACCTTGCCACATCTACATTCTCCATACCCTGGTCACCACAAACTCTGGAAAGGAGTCCAAACTCTTGCACCCCACGTTTAAAGTATTCAAGAACAGTACTTGCTTTGTTGTCTGTGCAACATTTCAGATATAGTATGGCTCTGCTGTAGCCATCGATGCATCCATGGATAACGAATCTCCATGAGATTAGCTTATGGTTTGAATCAATGTGCCATAGATGATTTGGACCAGTGACATTGTAGGTTCTTCGACAGATCGCATACCGACGTCTCACAGCTCTACCTATACCATCTATCCTCTTCAAGCTTTCTCTGATTCTGAATCGTTGAACACTTATACCCCTACCTTTGAGATTGCCTCTAACATAGGTTTCCCCATTATATGGCGTTAAATTTAGGGTCTGCTGTGTCTGACTGTCTAATTCTTCATCCGTAATATCTGTGAAATTGTTTTCCACTCCAAACTAGATCCTTCTTCTGTATAGTGTTTGGTCGGAAATTCCAAGGCATATTGCTATCCTTCTCCAGTTCATTCCTGTCTCACGAAATTGCTCGATCATTTCCTTTGTGATAATGTACGCCGGTCTTCCTCCTGTACTTGCAGAGAACGTCAATGGAGCGTTCTCCTTTGGACGAATGCTGGATGCGTGTAAAATATCTGACGTCTTTCTCAATAACATAGCTAAAGATACTTGAATACTTCTAACACCTCGAACAGCTCGCCTTAAGAGAAATTTTGTGACAGTGATATGGCAATAAGCATTCTTGTGTGTTCCTTAAGCTTCCTTGCACAGATTTCTAATCCTACATGATCAGATGCACGAACTGAAGCGGTTCTTTCGACAATACTCGTTAAAGAATCAATAAACTCTGTAAGGTCCTCTGCTCCCAGTTGCTCCGCCATTTTGAAGATGAGATGCCGCCAAAATACTCTCAGCTGACTGGTATGTATCACCGGCTCAGAAAAAAACCAGTCGATAATCTCAAATGGTGATTTCTTTTTCTCACACAATGATTTTTCAGTCTCAACAGTTAATCTAAATCTCGCATGGCAGTTTTTCATTCTTGATTGGTACTTATGATCTCGCATGACACTTTTTCATTTCTCAACACAGTGATTTTCTAATCTCACGTGGTGATTTTCCAATATCGCACAGTGATTTCTCATTCTCACACATCGATCACCGAGACTCGAAAGGTGATTTTCAAATCAACCCACTTTTGCCATGCTTGGCGTGCCATAGAAATGCATTGCAAGAAGGGAATACTGGAATAAGATGGAAGTTCAATACAAAGTTCGAGGATCTCGACTTTGCGGATGATATAGCCCTTTTGTCATCGACCAGACAACACATCCAGACTAAGACGGCCAAGCTGACCCATGAAGCAGGAAGGGTAGGACTGAAAGTCAATGTAGACAAATATAAGCTGCTCCGAATAAATACACTGAACAACGATATAGTGGAGGTAAA
The DNA here is from genome assembly GCA_019787425.1 of Platygyra sinensis. Classification (NCBI taxonomy): domain Eukaryota; kingdom Metazoa; phylum Cnidaria; class Anthozoa; order Scleractinia; family Merulinidae; genus Platygyra; species Platygyra sinensis. The sequence goes on from JAHPZR010001512.1 coordinate 25,683, forward strand.
TGGGCAAAGAATAGAGGATGTTGATAGATTTGTGTACTTAGGAGCTAAAGTTTCCAAAGAGGGTGGAGGTACTGATTACATCCATAACAGAGTAGTCAAAGCGAGAGGGGTATTCATGAGATTGAAAAAGATCTGGAGCAGCCACAGCATCAGTCGACGAACCAAAGTAAGGCTTTATAAAACACTAGTAAAGCCAGTCTAGGTGTATGGCCGCGAGACGTGGAAGATGAATAAATGTGATGAAAAGAAAATCGATGTCTTTCAAAGCAGATGTCTTGGGCGGATATTTGAGATACGCTGGCAGGAAAGAATTACAAACAAAAAAGTCCTGAAGATGGCTGAGATAGAAAACCTCACTAAGGACGCGCGAAGGAAAAGATGGAAATTCATCGGCCACATCATGAGAAAAGAACTACAAAAAAAAAAAAAAAAAAAAAAAGACACAGCTTGTCCATCCAGGAACCTAATATATCTCTTAAGATGATCCAGAGCAATTCTCTCCGGTTCATTTTGTGGATTTACATCAAGAAGTTTGATAATTTTCTTGGAAGTTGGCTTCTTTTTAAGATACATCTCTTGCAAAACTTGAAGGTTTTAAAAGGCAGGGAATGCTCTTAACACTGACAGTATTGGTACAAAACAATCAATAATGTACCTGGGCTTCTGCAAGAGTTCGTGATGAGCTAACTTGTGAACAACTCGTGAAATGTTCCCTGCAGTTACTTACAGTGGTTATCAGTCACACGCGCCCTCCAACGAATTCTTCCCATCTCGAAAACTACGTTTTGGTGGACGTCAATCAAATGTATCCATGACAATAACAGCGAGCGGAGTTTCCAGAACCATCATTTCAGTGTCAATTCTCGGAGTATCTGAGTTGCTCTGAGTCTTTCATTTTTACTTGACTCGTCGATAAACAGAAACTGAGAGGTAAGACTTATAAAATCGTTTGAAGCGCCTTTTCGTTCGTCTCGCTAACGGGCAATGTTTTAAAGCTGCAAATTTACAAACTGTGTACAACGACAACAATATGAGAAGGAACTAATTGTAAATAAGAACCTTTATTACAGAATGAACTACAAAAATCTAACTGCTAATTTCTTGCGGCTTTCATTACCTTTTTATTACTGACAATCCTACTTGCCGTAAGGTTCTCCTGACGGTTTGCTTTGCATACAATTTGCCTGTCTGGTATTCCAGCCACGCTTGAATCTCGTCAGAATAGATCTCTGCATGGATTATGTTTTAGCAAGGCGAATGACAAGAATTTCTGCGGCGAAAATAATCTGCATCCATAACAAGCTGATAAAAAGTCAATCTCCACATAAAGCGAATCATTTCAAAAGCCAACTTTTTCAGCTACCTTGTATCTTCGTTTCTTTGACTTTCTTTGGCGGATCGCTTACGGCTCTAGTTTTGTTTCGTACGCCGCCTTCTTCACAAACGTTCGCTCGCAGAAAGTGTTCCTGCTATGCAATTCAAAGACAAACCGCGTTCTCTCTTCATAATAGCCCTCCATTTAAGCGATATTGCTAATTACTTTGTCATAATAACTGAGCGATTATTCCTGATCTAACGTCGATCGAACATGGCCGTGAAACTGACACGAAATGAACACGACTATTGTCATGGATACATTTGATTGACGTCCACCAAACGTTAGTTTTTGAAATGGGAAAAAATCGTTGGAGGGCGCGTGTGACTGATAACCGCTCTAAGTAAAAACACTTAAAATTGTTCAGGAAGTCCAGGAGGTGCCCATCATTAGGATCAAATTTATCACCCAGTGCAATAAGAATAGTTTCCCTTTCCTCTTGTGATACATATAGTAAAAATGATTCCAGTAAGAAACTGCTTGGAATGCTCCCCTCTCCGAACAACACTGATACAATAACAGCTAGTGACAGAAAAATTGGAAAATAATTAAACCTTTTAACACCATACAAAATTACCCGTGCAATTGCTTCCTACTGAAGTTCTGAAGTTCATGCCTTATGCATGGCACTTTTTCCTGTGTTCCAACAGCTAGTGAATGGTACACTAGTTGCCAAAAGCTGGTCAATACTTCCCTCATTACACCCACTCCAGTACCCTCCTCTGGATTACCATCATTCCCAGTTATAGTTACATCTAAGTTAACATTTATCATACTAGGATGACTGAAAAGTTCTATCATATCATCCTTTAAAAGAGCTCGATGTAAAAATACATGTTTTGAAAAAGCGTCATCCAGCTCAGAGGGAAGATCTGCAACACAAGAAGAACAGGTCATGTAAGAAAGGACTACTAATTACAAGATCTAACTAAAGGTCACTGACATGTATGAGTTTTTTAGCTTTCAGTTTGACAATAACTGAACTGTTAAACATCCCCTGACCTGTCATTTGTAACATTTTAAGAAGTGTAACAACTTTTTTTAAAGCAAAGGGAGCAAATATCATAACCACATGTTCATTATGTATCTGGTAGCCATCATATCCAAGGACTTTGAAAGGAGAGGGTTTAAGGGATATGTCTTCTTTAGGTTTAATTATCTTCTTATCACAGGATTGAAAAATTAAATAAAAGTACTCTTAAAGAAAATGTCCCAATTTTTCCTTCATGGAATAGTTCTTAAGAACAGGTACCTGCTTCTGGTATATGTCCACTTTACCCTGGACTTTGATCAATATTGACCTGAGGTTGTAGTGGCAGCTGATTGGCTTGTGAAGAATTTGGTTCTGTTTCAGTGGCACGAGGTAGTCTCTGTACAGGAGTACTTGCATCTGGTATATGTCCACTTTGCCCTGGACTTTGATCAGTATTCACTTGAGGTTGTACTGGCAACTGACTAGCTTGTGAAGAAGAATTTGGGTTAGCCTGCAAACAGGCTCTCCGTATGGGTTATTCCGAGATTTGCTTTCGAACGGCGAGCGGGCGGGCGAGAGAGAGAGAGAGAGAGAGAGAGCGAGAGAGCCTGCAATGCTCCTTGTGCGATTTGAGTTCTGCCTCCTTTCGAATTCCGCTTGACTGATCTGTCAAGTTATCAAATTGAAATAAACCAATCACAACGAGAGCAGAAATGACCTTGTAGGTCAAGACCGGCTGTCAAAAATGAAACTTGACTCGAATCCAGAAACTCTGAAGAAAACTTTTCGACGAGCTGAAAACCGCTCGATTGACAAAAGTGTTTCCTGCCAATAAATTATATTTTCAAATCCCACTGTTGAAATTGTGCCATGCTTTGAAGAGATGACGTTCAGCTCGCGCCATCTACTATTACATAACAACCGAGTTTCATTATGCGAAACGTGACTCAGCGTATGGATGTTATGTATGGGTAAAAACGTTAATAGACATTTTAGCCCAATCTAGCACTTCTTTTAGCCGAAATTTTGATATTTGTGTACTAAATATGACTGACCTCAATGTTAACATCTCCATATTCTGAAAGGGGAGAGTCACGTTTCGCGTAATGAAACTCGGTCGCTGTGTAATAGTACTGGTAGATGACGGCGGTAACTTTTGTCACGTATCACAAGCTGATCGTTCGCATTGTAAAAAATATAACTCCTCTGACAACGAAAGCTTGAGCCGCCTATGTCCCAATGCGATAGGATCGTCCAAATTAGTTTACTTTTAGCGCTTCCATCTTCCTGAAGCCGCATGACACTAAGCTTCGTTTAAAAAATAAAATGCGCGGAAAAACATTCACGCTTCACGGTTGAACGCAAATGGTAGTATTTGGCATGTGTCAAGTCGAATTAGCTAATCAGCAATTTACGTTCAGAATCTAAACGTAAATACTCAAATCGCACAAGGACCATTGCGGGCTCTCCCTCTCTCGCTCGCCGGCGCGCCGCTTGAAAGCAAATCTCGGAATAACCCATACGGAGAGCCTGTTCGCAGGCTAAATTTGGGTCTTTTGGAGTGGATTGAGGTAGTCTCTGTGCAGAATTTCCTGATACAGCGAAAGCATCAGCACTGGAAGGAGTTCCTGTAGGTTTTGTAACTGAATCTGGTAACATTGCTGTTAGCATGCTATCATCATCATCATCATCATCATCAAATTTAAATTCTGGATCATCTTTGGTCTCAATATCCATCAAAACAATTAACAAAATTATTGAATTAAGCCAAACAAAATTAAAAGAAGTACATGTATGACTTTTTAAAAGCCTTATTACTTTATCTGTAGGACAAATTTAACAACTATTTGTTTGTATTTGTCCTGATACAATATAAACTTAAGTATTTCCAGCCCTTCTCTCCAGCCAATTTAACACGGGAGATGCAGTATTGGGCATGACTTGAATAATTGCCTAATTACATAGTCTCATCGTCTACATAAGAAATCAAGTTGAGTTACATCGAATCTTACCTCTGATAGATCGGGCAGCAACACTTGATTTGGCCTCACATATATGGGTTTGTTTTTTAAAAGCCGATGTAAAATTACAACAGTAATCCATTCCTGACCTGGTGCAAGGGTTGGCTTAACAAGCTTGTTATGGACTGACATAAGGATATCTATATCCACAAGGCGAGGGATGGTTTCTCCAAACGCCTCCATTATGATGATCTCAACTTGTACTTCGTTCATGGCTTTATGAAACTGGCATGCATTGAGAACATGTCCGCACTCTGTCAATGCCGCTCTTCTCCCTTGTCTCAGCACAGCATTGACTGATGGACCAGGTAGTAAGAGTTAAATCCCACAGGAATGGAGTGTTTTGTTTCGCTTTCGCTTTCGCTTTTGACCTATTTGTCCTGCTGGAGATTCCAAGCCGTCTCATGTTTGCAATTCGTCTAAAATGCGAGGAACTTCCGGGACTTGCATTTTGATTGAACCTTGAGCTTGGACCACCTTGTCTACCTTGCGAGCGTCCAAAACACGGGACACTTCAGCATTAACATTCGATTGATTTGGCTGAGACATTTGCTCCGTTCATACTCGAACTTCCTCAAGAAGATAACAGAGTTGCTGTTCTGATTGCTGCGACATTTTGACCCAAAGCAAGCGAGAGGCGCCACTCACGAGGGAGAGAAAATCCCGCCAAAATACTCTCCGCTGACTGGTTATGTATCACCGGCTCGGAAAAAAAAACCAATGGATAATCTCGAATGGTGATTTCTTTTTCTCATACAATGATTTTCTAATCTCACGTAGTGATTTTCCAATCTCGCAGAGTGATTTCTTAATCTCACACATCGATCACTGAGACTCGATAGGTGATTTTCAACCCACTTTTGTCATGCTTGGCTTGCCAAACATTTCTCATTACCCAGTCAACAACTAGCAGGAATAGTAAAGCTGACATGTTACAACCCTGTTTCACTCCTGTTTTGATCTTAAACCACTCTGTTGTACTCTGGCCATCCACTACTGCGCATGCAATTTCATCATAGAGCGCCTCGTCAACTATCTCGCGATAGAAATCTCGAGCTCATAATCTAATTGTTAAATATCCCACCAAAATCCGTCTGTGTTCACAGGCTAACCAAAATCACCCATTACGATATTTCGTTTCGTTCTCAGCATGCTAAGATAAATGGAAACAGAGAGCTCGCAGGCATCCGATTTGTTATTTTACCTAGCGGCGAAGTTTGAATGTTCCACGCGCAGCGACGACGAAGATAATTCATGGTTTTTGGTCTTCCAAAGCCATCATCTAAAGTGTTAATATGTGTTATATTTTCACTGTATTTTTATTATTTACCTTATATTATTCTACGTAAATGACTCCGTTGGTTTGACGACGAAACGCTATTTCTCCACGACTTCTATGTTATGCGACCATTATTCTGGCTTTTCACCATTGCACAGGAAAGCCAATACATTGCTTCAAGGGGGCGTGTCCTTGCCTTTTATAGGATCGCTCCGTGTTTAACATAGATTGAAAAAGATTATCATAGGTACGGAGATGTCTTGTCTCATCTCAGACTAATTAATTAATCGAAATTAATTCAATAAAAGTTTATAAAGTATGCACTTCAGCGCCATTCTCTACTTGCATAAATCCCATAATACACCTCTTTTACCCCCAAAAATTTGCATAGGCATTGTCTAGATTACTCTTGGGACATGTTCATGTCCCAGGAGAAATTGCAAACAATGAGTATGCAATTTTTTTTTTAGTATTGTGCAAGTAGTGAATAGGCCCATAGTGACATATAGCCTAAGTGCCTTAGCGGAAGGCAGCCCAAAAAAACATCCCAATAGTGCACTCTGTACGTCACTTAAAACAGCAGGGAAAAAATATAAAAATAAAAAAAAAACCTGTTCTCCATGTTTTCTTTGTTCTTTATACTAGGCAAGTCTCACACTTGGGTATTTATAGTACTCTTCTTCTACTAAATGCTGGTAACGACTACAGATTACAGAAAAAAAAAGCATTCGTGGGTATTCCAGTTTATTGCGTGATTTGCAACCGCCATCACGCGTGCGTAAAGTGCGACCTGGCAAGGTCGAGGTTTTAATTTGCGCATAGGAAGCCGGCGCTAAAAATTCCTTATCCACGAAGCTAATATCTCAAAAACTGATCCGGTGACGCTACTTATTTAATGCAAA
>JAHPZR010001513.1:0-2500 GCA_019787425.1 Platygyra sinensis
GTTAAGTTCACAAGTTACTAGTCGTTACGAGTCGACACGACTCGACATTTGGAATTGTCGAGTCGACAGAGTGAGACTTAGTATAAATCTGCCTGAAGTGGCTGTGGTGGGGTGCATAAAATGTCGTCAAGTGTGTCGAGTCGCTACGAGTCGACACGACTTGACTCTACGAACAGTCGACTCGACAGAGTGAGACTTAGGATAAAAGTGCTTGAAGTGGTTGTGGTGGGGGTGCATAAAATGTCGTCAAGTCGTTTCGACTCGTTACGAGTCCACACGACTTGATTTTACGAACAGTCGAGTCGACATAGTGAGACTTAGGATAAAAGTGCTTGAAGTGGTTGTGGTGGGCGTGCATAAAATGTCGTCAAGTCGTTTCGAGTCGTTACGAGTCGACACGACTTGATTTTACGAACAGTCGAGTCGACAGAGTGAGAGTTAGTTTAAAAGTGCTTGAAGTGATTGTGGAGGGGGTGTATAAAATGTCGTCAAGTCGTGTCGAGTCGTTACGGGTCGAAACGACTTGACTTTAGGAATAGTCGAGTCGACAGAGTGAGACTTGGAATGGATCTGCTTGTAGTGATTGTGGAGGGGGTTTGTAAGGTGTCGTCAAGTCGTTTCGAGTGGCCACGAGTTGACACTACTCAACTTTTGGTATAGTCAAGTCTACAAAGTGCGAATTAGTATAAAAGTGTTTTCTTAATCTCTCACCGCCTTTTCCCACCTCCACGTAAAAAAACGTAATACGCAATACGCGCGGGCGCCCATGCAGCCGGACTGGCTCGGGCGTTATTCGAGACTCAGGAGGCACTCAATAAACTTTTGCTTTTTGCGGCCATTCGAGTTCAATTGTCGCTCAAATCAAAGAGAAACGGGATCCCAAATAGGACAAAACTGGAAAAACCGAAAACCACATTGCTCGTTTAAGAGTCATTGTCAGAGAAAACCGGGCAGAACCAAAAGATCGAGGTCGGCCGTTTACCTTCATCTTTTCACCGTATAAAAGAAAAGATTAACAACCATGGTATTTGCCGAGGTAGGCGTTCATTTTTCTTCGAGATATCACCTCATCATGATTTTGGCCTCTCAAGCGGTCTAAAATGGCCGAAATTTTGGGCAGCTTTAGGTGAGCCTAAAAGATACTTCGTACATATTCCAGAAACTCTTATTTTCGTGCGATAATATTTGGCCCCTTATTAGTTGACTGAGATATATTTGAATTTTTTCACTTTAATTCTACGGTTTTCACGAGGTGCCAGATGCCATCGCCGAATCGTTAAGGAGCGTGACCTAAATTTTAGCCATTTTCAGCGAGTCGTTTTTCAAAAGTGCGGCAGTTTATTTCCACAAAAAGACGATTTTCTGATAGTCCTCTAAACTGATATCAAATATTCAGTTTAGTTAAAATTGGTATCTACAAGCAAATCGGGGTAATTGGTCTCGCAAAGTCCATATCATTTATAAAAGCAAACGCGAAAATCGGTCTCTGGGTTTTTAAACCTTTCAGGAAAAGGAAACTTGGAGTCGGTTTTGCGCAAAATACGCGACTGTCATTCAAATGTCCTTGAACGAAACGAAACTGTCTAATCCGTGAAACGGAATGAATAAAAGCGTTTAGGTGGGTAATAACTCTTTGAAAGGTGCGCTCTAATTAACCAAAATTTGTCGAGTTTATTGTTTGAAGTAGGTGTGATAATTGTTGTGTTTAGTCTATTGTCATACAATCAGTATGTTAAGAAGTAAGCAATCCCAAATAGTATATAAAAGAACTGAAATGAATAACAGATAAAAAACGAAATAAACGCATACGGCCTTCTAAAAAGTCAGCTATGCCATAGAGAAATCTGTCAAAGAATGTTGTCATGTGCACTATTAAACTGAATGCAAATATATCATGAAGGACCACTCTGATGAAGGACCATGAAGGCGAGGTTGCTAGTTGATAATGAAAGAAAAAGACTGGGAATAATCGGTAATCGGGATTAAAATAAGGCGCGTCAACCAGCGTGAATAAGCGAGAACGGAATAACACGAATTACATAAGAACCAAACCACATGAGCAAAAATTAAAATGTACGCGGAATGTAAGTGCCCCTAATTCGCGACAACAAGCTAAAAGGGAATAAATTAGCACATTTGGAACGAGTTTTATGATTATGTTATGAACGATAATAATACTTGACAAATAGCCGCAGAGGCTCGGTGAAACGCGGATATTCGCTGGTAAATAAATATAACTTGTCTGAACAAACACTATTACAACGACTGAAGTGTATCTGTGTGTGGTTTCATTCGCTTCCACTTCTCCAGACGGTTGTACAATGAAATAAACATTGTGTGCGCGGATTCTAGCTTTCCTCGCATGCCTATTTAATTTAGTCTGCAAGCGCTTTTCATTGTATGCGTATATATGATGCGATTTGTTTATACCGGTGTTTCCCTTAAAAAATGATCACTCTTCTGCAAAAGTGTAAAGAACGAAGTATATATTGCATGGCTT
>JAHPZR010001513.1:30000-40000 GCA_019787425.1 Platygyra sinensis
GTTGTTGTGCTATTGGCTGAATAAGGTGGTCAACAAATGCTGAGATCTTTTCTGTGGGGCCGGAACACCCTGAGATAATAGGTCTACCGACAAGTGTCAGTTTGTGAATTCTTGTGAGTGTGAAAAACACTGGCATTCGCGGAGGGTCAGGTGTAATGGAGAGCCACTTTGCCGTCATTTTGTTAATGTGGCCTTCTGAGAGCAGCAATTTAAGGTGGTTGGAAACAGTTTGATGGCTCATTATAACCACTCTTTATTGGTTGATGCCAAAATAATGGTATCAACAAACTGCCCAATCATCGAGAAACAAGTTCCTGTTAATTTTGTGGCACAATAGGTTACCTAGCAACAATATGACCTGCTTGAAACACCCTTAATTTTAGTTTTAAGCGCTTATAACTCAAAAATGAGCTCAGTGACCCCCATTTTTTATTATCGTATTGTAATCAGCGTGATAAGACGCAACTTTTTGCCAAGCTTAAAAAAATTTTGCGAGGGTTGTTCAGAGCTACCTTAAATTTTCGAAAATCTTAGGTGGCTCTGAACCTGCGGTTTTTTGCCGCTTTGTTATTTCTGCCATTTTCTTTCCCTTTTCCCCTTACCTCTAAGGAGCCTGATAAAGCACAAGGGTAAGATTCACTTTGTTTATTAACACGTACTTGTGATCTCATTTGTATTAAAAGTACATCAACTTTGCTAATCTTGGCTTTTGACTCTTCGGCTAGCTCGTTTACATTGTCATCTTTGTTGACAGGTTTCTTTCTAGCCGGTGGTTGCGAATTCTGGTGAGACGTTTGCTTAGTGACAGCACTTCTACGAGATTTATACTGTTCAAGCTTACGAAGTTTGATTGTTAAGCGTTCTGTACGTCTGTGGTGATATCTCGCCAGAGCTCCTACTAGAGCCTGTTCTGAGTTTTTTCTAATTGAGCCTATCTCTTTCTTAAAATCCTCATCGGGCGTAATATTTGCCCTTACATTGTATCTCAAAGTCTTTGGGTATGTGCCCTTCTCAAGATGACTTTGAAGTTTGGCGATGCTCTGGTTAGAGCTGTTTATGTTTTCATGGATGGAGGAGCTCTGCTCGTCGTCTTGGCGGGCTTTCTTTACATTGGAGCCAGCGGCCGTTTTGGAGGACTTGTTGTGCTCGTCTCGGGGACGTGTATGTATAAAATGGGGTTGACAGGCCTACACGACTCCTTCGGTTCATCGCATTTGTACATTTGCCGTTTTCTTTTCGGTCTATCGACCTTTTATCGCTTCACTCTTGTTTATGAAGGGCACTCCGTATTGTGTTATAAGGAGAAATTAGAGTCGTAAGATCGTGCTATGGCAAACTTTAAGAGGTCATAGGTCTGCATGATTTACGTTATCTGCATGTCGCTTCGTTGAGTTTGACATGACACCTCTATAAATTTGCCATGTGTCAGTGTATTGTTTTGGCTTAATTTCTATTGCAAGATATGTTTTCAAGTCTCCAAGTATTTGCTTTTGAGAGACAGAATATGACGTTTACTGTGAAGGTGTTGCTTACTTGCATTTTTAATTGTGACGCCGAGCCCGGCTATAATTAGAACTGTTTGCAAGTACATTAGATAGATTCTTGTAACGGGTATCATATTTGCTCTAGTATGTTTTTCTTCGGAGACGCCGTAGCTTTACTTCGAGAAAGCTACACGCTTGTCTAGAGAAATGTTCTTATGTTTCTTGCAGCTATCTGACCGAGCTTATGTTTCTGGAGCTCTATGTATAGGTTTCTTTTTCCTTTGATAGTTCTAGTACCACAGGATTTAAATTTAACTCTTTACACGCAAGTCTGTTGACTGTGTTGCGTGTTGTCTTTGTTATTGTTCGGCTCAGTTCAAACCCCTCAAACCAGGTAGTTTGGGTGGTTTGACTCGATTTACTAAGGCTAACAACGTCAACAACATCCCGCGCAAAAGCATCCGAGAGGTCCGGGAACGAGATTTGGGGTACACGTTGCATAAACCCAGACGACGACGGTTTCCAACAAAACCCGTGGTGGTGTTTGGTATAGACGAGCAATGGGCAGCGGATCCGATCGAGGACATTAGCATAGCCAAGTACAATCGAGGATACCGTTATCTCTTGATGGTGGTGGATGTTTGTCTAAACATGCCTCGGTTCAGCCTGTGAAAAAAAGACGGGAAAGGCCGTGACGGATGCCTTCGAAAATATATATTAAAGGGGGACGAAAACCGATCAATCTTCAGACGGATGACGGAAAGGAATTTTACAATAAGACGTTTCAAGATTTGATGAAGTGTTAAGGTATTCATCATTTTTCAACCAGTGGTGACACTAAGGCCAGTGTCATGGAACGATTTAATCGGACCCTGAAACACTGGAAGCTACTTTACCGTGAAGAACACGTTGAGTTATCTACCCAAGTTGAAAGAATCGGTCTTGGGATAGCATCAAAATGGGGGTAGCACTGTAGCATCAAGATGGCCCCCAAAGAAGTGAATGCGTGCAACGAAGAGCAAGTGTGGAAGAATTTGTATGCCAAACGTTTGGGATCGAAACGCCCTAGACCTAAGTCGAAGGTGGGAGAGCGCTTCAGACTCAACAAGAAGAACCGAGTGTTCAAGAAAGGGTATTTACCCTGTTGGACCAAGGAAGTGCTCGTGGTGGCTCGAGTGATGCGGGGAGTGGTGCCCGCGTACAAGATCAACGAATGGGATGGAACACCTCTGAGTGGTACGTTTCATGCCCAAGATTTGCAAAAAGGGACGGTGATGGACGACGATCTGTTTCACGTGGAGAAGATCGTCAAACGTAAAGGGGAAAAAGTCTTGGTACGGTGGATGGCCAGACAAGTACGACAGCTGGGTGGAGAAACGTGACCTACTGAGGACGGGATGAAAGAAGAAGCAATTGATAAGTAACTCGGCCCGGAACGACAACCAACCCCACTAATTTTCCTACCCGCTGTGGACTCAGTCTACGAGAGGACTTTCTATACTCAAATGTGGGACAAGTACAATCGCAGGGAATCAAGTATCGGATCTGTTCAAGTCCGGTACACTCTGGAAGAGAGAACCAATATTTACGCGTACGCAGCGATGTGATCGACATTATCGACACGCAAGTGACCGAGAACATGGGGAAGTTAATGACCTTGGTATTGCGAGTGACGACCCTACATTTCAACTACGAGTGACGGGTTTTACTTGACATTACCCAGCCACAGCAACCGGAACGAGTTTCCGCAGAACCAGTCCAATCATTTCAAGATACGTTTACCTCACCCCAAACGACTGGAGGGTTCAGGATGGAAAGTGGGATTGAGTAACATCTCTCTACCTGACGCCATAATTAAACTTCCCAAGTTGATGGATGCCAAATAAATTCTGTTCATCATGGATTGGGCTGTGAAATTTCCCCCTAACACAACGAAGTTTTGAAGAGCTTGGTACAACCCGAAAGACCCTGACATCGTGTTAGAGTACGACAACGGGGTTGATATCATGAAATCCGTGATCGATTTTTTCGAACGTTGTATCAACAGCTTTGGTGGTCCGACATTCGGGGCCAAGTACGTCACGGAAGATGGGAAGAGAACGTACATCAAGTTCCGATGGGAAGGAAGTGATCTGTTGACAGATGGGATGATTGAAAGAGACGAGTCCTGAAAATTGTGTACTGGGACTCAATCTACGTCAAGAGTTTTTTACCGATTTAGTACCGGACTTGAAAAATATGACACACGATCTAGGAGACGGTCGCGAACTGGGACACGGGAAGGACAAACCTGTGTTTTGAATGGTGGATCGAGGTGTTTTGACTCAGTGTCACCTTCAATTGGTGTTTCATGAATCTCAACCAAGCGTTTGAAGCTGTGGCGGGAACTCGCTCACGATCCTTGTTTGTGTACTCTGACGTGGGTGGAAGTTCGGTGGTAGGGAATCAAGTCACGGATTTACTGCGAGAAGTCAATTTTCTTCGCAAAGGAGAAGGGGTTCGGTATTTCGCACCTCTCCACATTCAATATATTCCACTGCGCAAGCAGGTGGGAGGCGCGGTGGCCTCATGGTTAGTGCACTCGTCTCCGGATCGAGCGGTCCGGGTTCGAGCCCTGGCCGGGGACATTGTGTTGTGTTCTTGGGGAAGACACTTTACTCTCACAGTGCCTCTCTCCACCCAGGTGTATAAATGGGTACCGGCGAATTTAATGCTGGGGGGTAACCCTGCGATGGACTAGTATCCCATCCAGGGGGGAGTAGAGTACTCTCAGTCGCTTCATGCTAAGGAAACCGGGATAAGCTCCGGCCTGATGGGCCACTTGGCTCGTATGCAGACTTTACCTTTACCTACGCAAGCAGGTGGCAGAGACAACAGGTGATCTGGTGAGATTTGGTGAAGGAAATAACATCGTCACTTTACATTTCAAAAGAACATGAGAGGTGGAAGTTTGACGCGCTTCAAACCCGACGATCAATCGGCCAAAGGATTTGTTCAAGATTTCATTCGTGTCAGTGCACAAGAAGGATGGAAAGATTTAAAAACGAGTGGACCATTGGGATTACCCAACATAGCCGAAGGTATTCGCGGTGTCAAGAGAGGCGGTAAACGAGCCATCTAACTCAAAGCACTACAAAAGATCATCAAAGTGGCCAAACGAAAAGTGAACGACATCTTCGGAGAATGAATCCCATCTTTTCCAGACGCGTTCGTCGCGTACCTCTGATCATGACTGGTTTGTCGTCGAGTGGTCGACGGAGAAAAGTACAAAAGGGAAGGATGATCTTACCTTACTTCGCAAAAAACGACTTGGCTACGGTTAGGTGAAGAACGCTTTGCAAACGCAACGCAAGAAACGAAGGCGATGACCGATTTACTCCCTCACGTCGGTTCTGTGGGTACAACGAATCCCATGTTGGACTTGTTCAGAGTTCCCCCGACCGATTTCAGTATCTCGAGTTATCGAGTGGTCCTCATTCAGACCTTCACGACAGGCATCAATCCCGTGGAATTCCAAGTGGACCCGAAAGAAGATTACGTGGTACTCTCGCATTTACTTCGAATTGGAACGGACTCTGAAGAAAAACGATGCTAATAATGTGGCTGTAGCCGATAATCTGTTTCCCGTCAATAACCTGGTTTCACTCCTTGTTCAAGCAGATCAGTGTTCGACGCAATGGCACGCTCATCATTCCTCGGACGGATACGTATCATTACAAAGCTTACCTGGAAACCTTGTTGAATTATGACAGACAGGATGGAGAGACGGTGTTGAAACCACAACGATGGTACAACGGCATCGATTTGCCAGCCACCTTGACGGCTGACAATGTAGACACGGCGGCCAATGCTGGAGCTGGTCACAATGACTTTAAACGATTGTCAGCCAACCAACAAGCCAACGTCAAACTCATGAAAGAAGAACAAGCCAATTCCCTGGAGGGTAATACCCACTTGTTACGCTTCAGAATTCACATAGAAGTCTTCCACCTCAACAAGTTGCTAGTTCCTAGCGTTCAAATTGGAATCCAGATGTACTTCAAACAACCCGATCTCTTCCTGAACGGAGTGGGCTTACATGGAAGCCTCACCGCTGCCGACGTCAAAGTGAAACTTTACCTCTGTCAAGTGAGAAACAACCCCTCTGTGTACAAAGAATTAATGCAGAACATGGATAGTGGTAAAGTGGTGTCTTACCCGACGGTCCGAAGTGAGATCAGAACCTTCAATGTGCAAGGAGATCAGCAACATTTTGAATGCAGCAATCCATTTCAAAATAGGATTCCTAACCTGGTGATTGTAGCCTTGGTGGCCTCCACTGCCCTTAATAGAATGGTAACCCAAGACCCATTTGCTTTCCAAAAGTTTGGTCTCTCCAGCATCAAGCAACTGGTGAGAGGTGAAGAGTATCCCTACGAGACCTTGGAAATGACGCATGATAATAGTAGCACGGAAAGTCTGAGCAGACACAAAGGAAATATGGTCAGAAGGGCCAGTTGGGGACAGGGAAAAAACTGCACCCTGTTCGTATTTGATAACGCTGCCAACGGATGTTTGAAAAGTCCGGTCCTACACCCCTAGCAGAGCGGAAAGTTGCGTTTGGTATTTAATTTTGGAGCCAGCCCCGGGGTGAATATTACCGTCATCTTGCACGGAGAATTTGAGAACCTCTTGGAGATGGTCAGGAACAAAGCAGTGTTGTACGACATTTACCAGGCTTCTTTGAAGGATGTCCAACCACAACCTTACAGTAAATGTCTGACGCCGCAACGAGAAAAGCAGGCGTTTTGTTGATAGTCGCATTTACACACTTTCTTCCACTCTAACTCTTTCTCGACCAGTTTCTTTAACATCGGACCTATAGCTACTTTGTGATCGTTGTTCACGTAATCGTGTTTCTTAAATCGATTCAAAAACTCGTTTAAGTTACGTCCTTCGGCTGGATCGATCAGGTACATTAAGGTGTAATTGCCGCAACTCTGACTGTACAACGATTGGAGACTCCTTCCATTTTGCGTTACGTACTTCCAATGTCGATCTAACCACTCTTGCAGGGGTCGAGTGCTCAATCACGTCTCCAACGGTAAGGCGTAACTGTTCACGAGTTCACACACGTTATTTTGCGTCCCTAGGGCAATCCAGTGACGCTCCGGTTGACCCTGAGGATCTGTGTTCACGATGTAACCGAGAGGTCCACACTTTTCTGGTTCGTTGGGCAAACGATCACAAGGCACCATACCGTAAAAGTAGGGACCTAAACTGGGATGACTTCGAGCCAAATAATCCAACTGCACGTTGTTGAAACTCACTTTCTCCATGTTTTCAACGTTGGTAAGTGCCGTACAACAATGCTTTGTTCCTGTCAATTTCCAAGAAGTTCTCAAACTAACTGTACAAGATGACGTTAATATTCACCCCGGGGTTGAGTCTGACGCGATCCCCCACCTCCAACTTGGGTTAAGGGCGTTTCGATCGATTTTTATTTTTATTTTGTGACTATTCCTGTAAAGTAGCCGGTTGGCTAAGTGTTTGGTCACGTTAATAAACTTACTTACTTACTTACTTACTTAAACGTTTGGCGTACAAATTCTTCCACACTTGCTCTTCGTTACGTGCATTCACTTTTTCGGGGGCCATCTTGATGCTAAAGGTGCTACGAGCGGTTGTACCCCAAGACTAATTCTTTCAACATGGGTAGATAACTCGACGTGTTCCTCACGGTAAAGTAGCGATACAGCCGCTGTTTCAGGGTCCGATTAAATCGTTCCATGACACTGGCCTTAGTGTCACCACTGGTTGAAAAATGATGAATACCTTTATGCTTCATCAAATCGTGAAACGTCTTATTGTAAAATTCCTTTCCATCATCCGTTTGAAGATTGATCGGTTTCTGTCCCCCTTTATATATCTTTTCTAAAGCATCCGTCATGGCCTTTCCCGTCTTGCTTTTCATAAGCTGAACCCAGGCGTGTTTAGACAACACATCCACCACCATCAAGAATATAACGGTATCCTCGATTGTTCTTGGCCATGTTAATGACCTCGATTACATCCGCTGCCCATTGCTCGTTGATACCAAACACCAGCACGGGGTTTGTTGGAAACCGTCGTCGTCTGGGTTTATGCAACGTGTACCCCAAATCTCGTTCCCGGACCTCTCGGGTGCTTTTGCCCGAGATGTTGTTGATGTTGTTAGCCTTAGTAAATCGAGTCAAACCGCCCAAGCTACGTGGTTAAGGGGATCACGGTATCAAGCCAACAAGACACCCATAGAAAGCGGCTTCTTTCTCTTCCTATTCTCCAAAGTTTATAAACGCAAGTTCTCTGAAACGCAGATACTTTTCCAATGAATTGGGTTGACGTTTCAATCACAAGATATAAACGACAAAACGCATCACATTCTTACTGACATGCGTGGCATTGAATACTTCTAAGGGATCGTCAATATCCGTGGGAATCTCATCCGTTGTATATCGCGCATAGAGTCTTTCGCATTTCCAACACAACCTGGGTCAACTCCATCGATCGGAAATTCTGTTACACACTCTCACCAGCTCAGAGCACAATACAGACGAGAGAATAGACGTGACTGAAACCAAAATCAAACTTTATCCAAATTATATGTACATAGAAACGGTTCCTTATTGGTTCAGAAAAGTAGAAGTGCTATGATTGGTTTTCTTTCTCTACAGAGTTTAAATCAACGGGGCATTTCTTCATCCGAGCTAGCAATGACATACTCGTCATTCTTAAGATTTTGGAGATACAGCTACTCGTCTTCGAAAGACTCACATGAATGATTCTTACACTTGAACCAACAATAATCGCCCGAGTGCGGTTTTTTGGTCCAATTTCTCAAACTTGTCCAAGCCTTTCTTAAATCGTCCAAAACGTCTCGTATCAGCTTCTAACCAGGACTCTTGTCAAATGTGAATTCGAAACTCATGGCACTCTCCCTTATATACATGTTCACAAAACAAATCTTATTGGTGTATACATTTAATCACATTTTTACCTTATAGGGTCACAACAAGTCACGATAGGTCAGATCAAAAAATTGTTTTACAAGTACAAAGTAAAAGTACTGAACAGGTGTTCTCAAAAATGGCCGCGGTAGTGAAATCTCTTCTGACAAATTGGGCAGTGGTAGCTAGCCGGTGCTTCGTACTCCTCATCGGCATGTTTTCTGATGTGATGCTCCTTGAGGTGGTCTCTTTCGTAAAAGCGTCGGTCGCACACTCGACAAGAAAAGCCGCCAAATTGACGATGAACGGTCTCTCGGTGCCTCTTCAGCGTTTTCTGAGTAGCAACGTCTTGGCGCAAACGTCGCACACAGGCGTCTCTCCGTTTTTCTTGGGAGGTGGTGGTGGTGGTGATGGTAAGTCAACAGTCGTGTCGGTCGGACAGGCCGCTGAATCGCTAAGTAACACCGCTGGTTGGTGCGTCTTCAGGTGTCTCTCTAGCACGTCTTTCCTGTAAAAGCGTTTGCTGCATACTTGGCAGGAAAAACCGGCTGATTGGAGATGAACAGATTCTCGATGTCTCTTCAGACTTCCTTGAGTAGCAAAACTCTGGTTGCAAAGGCTGCAAACATACATCTCTGACTCACAGTGGTGAGCAGAGCCCTTTTTATACGATCCAGTGATGACGTGATCAAAAGGGGGGTGCTCAACAGTTTTAACAATCATCTGTCAGCGGTCATTCTTTTTTTAAAAAAAAGACCATAAAAACAGATCAAGGTACAGATGATCTACACGATCAAACGGTCACCACTGTCTGTTTTCATCTGTGAAGTAAATCTTCTCGCCGTTTAACCTCTATCGCGCCTAGTCCATGACGCCAGCGTGGACCTTGACCTGGTGCGCTAGAAAGAAGGGGTGGGGGGTGGCCGGTCACGTGGGCTGAGACGGGAAGGGGTGATCGCTGATTCCCATGACGCAAGCCTCACATGGATCCAACACCCTGTATTTACATGCCTTTTTTTCCATCCCCAGGTGTGGTAACCGAGAGAAGACTTGAAACATAGAGGTCATCGAGACGAACACAAGATCGATCATAAGTCATTCCGATGAAAACAATAATCATAATAAAAAATAAAGGACCTGAACGGCATCGTCTCGAATTGATTTTTTTTCCGAAACAAACCCCCCTTTTAACCCGCGCGCGCACGCGCTAAGACCCTAGGTCCCACACTAACACCGCCCATGACGTTATGGACCACCGCCCGCCCAACGAGAATCGCCCTTCGACCACCACCCTTAAGAACACCGCCCATGACGTATTGGGCCAGCCCCCTTCACGACGGTCACCCCACTGTGAGCCTGCGCGATCGCCTAAACCACCCCCCACTGGTCGGCGGTCGACTCATGGGCCACCTCCTTTCACGACGGCCACCCCCTGTGAGCCCGCGCGATCGCCCAAACCACCCCACACTGGTTAGTGGTCGAGCCCATGAAAAAAGTCACCACAATTTCCCACAGGCCGCGAGGTGATGCCAGGGCCTGGGAACTAGAGTG